>JAOXNO010000052.1:1777062-1827133 GCA_028565335.1 Limnodromus scolopaceus | reverse complement strand
CTCTTCTCCAGACTGAACACCCCCAGCTCCCTCAGCCTCTCCTCACAAGACTTGTGCTCCAGACCCCTCACCAGCTTCATTGCCCTTCTCTGGACCCACTCCAGCACCTCAACGTCTTTTTTATTAACACATCATCTGAGTTTACAATGTAGGGGGTTAGATTTCTGTTTGCACGTTAATAGTAGATACATTTAGCCTCTGAGATACTTTAAATATGTTTCATGTTAAGGATGACGATGGTCTGTTATATAAAAAAGATCTTTGCTCAGGGTGAGTTTAATGTGAATTTGGGGTAATATAGCTGAACGCTGCAGCTTGGTGTGACACATTGCAGCCTTGGAGCACGGCCCCAGAAAGGTGTGCAAGTTATTAAAACCAAGTTTTCCTGCTGAAGTGGCTTTATTGCAATGAGACTTGTTCTGGCTCACACCATCCTAGCACAAGAGTCAGTCTTTGTGTTTGGGGGTGACTCCGTGTCCCTTTCAGTGCACCACCTTTCACAACTGAGCAGAATTCTCATGTATTTTCATTGTGTTTCATTCATCAGGATAATGAGCAGCACAAGCCTGGATTACACACTATTGCAATTTACAGGACACCCAAGCAAGGTGAAGTGTCATTTTAGAGATGGAGTGTTGGCTTTAGTAACTTAATTTTAAAATATAGAGATTTTTTTAAGCTTTCCTTACAGAAGCAAATTGGGATCTAAATGAGTTTAGCAACTTTTCTGGGAGCTTGAGGCTACTGTGGGTGACTTCTATGTTTAAACTGCCCTCGTCAGCACAGTACCAGGTTACTGCAACTGAAAAGTGGGCAATTATCAGTTTCCCCAAGCAAGAAATATTCTATACCTAGCAAATCTGTCTATCTTGATTAGGAGAGCTGGAGTTGAAGGCATCTTGCCTTTCTTTACCTGGGGGCTAGGTGCTAAACGTCTTTTCTAAATTCTGCTTAGAACATTTTTCACTTCAACCTGCCTATTTCTCCCTGTCTCGATCAAGCACTGTTACCCTCTTCCTTCTGCCTCCTCACAGTAAGTAGGTATAAAGTGTACTGAGTATGTCAAAAAATCTAAAAATTCTCTCATGAAGGATTTTCTTGCTGATCTCTGCTTTCCTGTTTATTGGTTGGGGTTTTTTGGTGTGATATATAGAATTTAATGCCCTAATAATGCAGCTGATTCTGTATAGGAGTAAATCTGTGCCCATTTACAGCCCCACTGACTCCAAGGGATGGGATGCCAAGGGGAGGATGGATGACAGGGCCTTGGGTTAATCACAGCTTTGCAATCACATAAAAAATATACAGATGCCCAATTACCTAAATATTAGATTAGAAGATAATAAACCAGATATTAATTCTGTAAACAGAGAGGGATTAAACATTCTGGGTGAGACAGATTTAATATAGAGCTTGAAAATGAATCCAACTCCCTGACCTCTGTCCTTGCAGTCTTGCTCCAAAGGTCAAAACCTCTCAGCAGCAGGAGTTAAAAATCCTGGGTTACACAGTCTTTGAGCATCTCAGAGTACATTGTGCCTCCTGCCCACCGATCGGGGGGACATTGTGGCCAGACCCTTCCTCATCCACTTCCAGAGTGTGTGGGATTGACTATACTGGGCTATGCTTGGGGATGGGTGGCTTCCTCTAGCCCCAGCAGGTTCAGCCTGGCCCAGGGTGCACCAGCACAGACAAGGGACGGTTGTCATCCTCTCTGCTTACCTGCAGCTTCATGATGGGGTAGGTGCTGGCCATTTTGGATTAAATTTTGAACAAAGAGATCATGCAATTATGCTGATTTTACCATGCCACTGAAAAGGAGAGCATAAGTACACCTTGCTCCTAGGTCAGGTGTGGGACCTCATGACTTGTTTGGATCCATCACTGCCTTGCTCCTACAGAAGCCCTTCAAGGTCTGGTTATTATTTCCATTATGTGTTTTATATATTGTAAATTCTTTTGACTCAACCAAATTTTAGCTTACTTCACAGAAAATGGTAAGGGATTAAGTGTTCAAAGCCCTTGGACAGTTAAATCACTTTTGCACTGCCTTAAAGAATAATTGACAATACTTCAGTCATAAGAGAACTCCAAGAAACCTGATGCTGAGTTTCCACGTGTGCAAAGAACAGAAATTGACTCTTGGGTTTTTTTAAGACAAATGAAAAGCAAACAGTTGAAATAAAATTAAATTGCCATTCAGCCTGCAAGCTCACAGTAACTTTCAGTGGTTACAGTTAATGTGAATGTACATTTTTTTGGTTCAGTCATTATTTTTAACAGTAGAGCCTATCTAATCATTAGCTGGATCGTGAAGTCAATTCCTTTCATGTATTCAGTAACTCATCTTGTCTAAATTGTTTCAGTTCCTCAGAGATAGTTTTTGAATATGCATGACATATTCCAGCATAATAACTAGGAAGTCATTTTATGTTGCATCTCATTAACAAAATAAAGTATCAAAACAGGTTTCCTTTCTTTTAGAGGAAGCTCTTCAATTAGCTCTGGAGAATAATTCACCTTCAGTTCCCTCACACATGTTAATACCTATTCCTGAACATTTGATCTTAAATACCAGACTAGATTCACATTAATTGCATTGCATATAATTTATTTTTCCTCTTGGAGGATCCTAAAAGACTAGACCAATTTGGGGCTGAGTTCTAAGCAGGGTATAAAACAAAGTTTGAATCACATAATTTGCTCTGTGCTTTGGTACAACGTTTATGGGATGGATTTCTCAGGTCTCTCCTTCAGCAAGTCCACCAAGGGCAGCTGGCAGCTCAGGGTGCACCTTCTCATAGAGCAGGATTTAGAGCTACAATATGTGGTGGTAGAACCCTCAATCTGGTGCTACTTCTCCAGCCCACGTAGAAGAGAGCACAGAACTTGCTCCACAATTGTTTAATGTACCACATCAATATATGGCCTGTAAAAAAAAAATCATATTTATGTGGTTCCAGAATATGAGTCATATTATAAACAAGTATATCCTTGCATACCATCTGGGATGACTTCATTCTGTGCTGCAGCAGAACACAGCAATCGCTGAAGTGTGTGCTGTGATACCACACAGCAGTTTAGGACAGGAAATCTCAACTCCACATTCAAAACTAGAGGGAAAAGCTACAGAGGTAGTATATGGGGCTTGGGGCAGGACATGGTTACTTTGTCTTTTGAGATCTTATAGTCCTGTGTGTAAATAGCCATTATAACTGCTGGCTTTTTTGTTTGATTGGGTTTTTTAATGCTTTCCCAGATGGCTACATTTTCATATGGATAGAGATTCTCAGTAGAATCCATGGACTCAGGGGATGTGTCCCAGGAATAACTGAAAGAGAAGTGTGACCTCTATCTACTGGAGCCCAGCACTTGTGCTTACAGTACCTGTCTGTCTTTGAAATGTCCTAAGTAAATACTGATTTAGTAAGAGTTTTACACTGAGTTTTTGTCAAGGAGGTCATAAGAACCATGAATTTGAAGAAAACTCTGGATTTTTGTAATACACCCCACTTCTTACCTAGAGGCAGGTCATTTTGGATTATAGAAATAAAGTGCATATAGGATTCCTGGCCTGGAGGACGAATGGTTGCCCTATCACTCCAACCTCTAACTGGCATGAATCAATCTTGTAGATGGGGGAATCTGCTCAGTAAAGCTGTTGTTTAGGAGTTATAATCATATTTAACATGCTTTCCCTTCATTTGCCCTCCTGCAATTTATTAGAAATGTTCATATTGAAATCAAAGCCTTCCTGCAAAAAGAATTTGATGGAAACACAAGAGATGCTACTGTGTTTACAGGATACTCAGTCATTCTGAGGAAAAGCAGGATTATCTGTCTGGTTTAGAATTCTGACCTGACAGAGTAAAAAATGCATGTTTACAACCCTCAGCTGTGATAATAGCTTTAAATACACCACACAAACATTTTTACTGCATTTTTTTAGACATCTTGTGAAGAACTGATGTGGAGTTCACTGAGTCTCATGTACTGAGGGTTGTTTGGAAAAGTCTGTAACAGATAGGAGCAGTGGTGTAGGAAAAAAAATGTGAGTGATATGAAAGGAAACAAATTGCATCTCAGTGGGACATGGCCTGGACAGAGCAATCATTCTTACTCCTCAAGTAATTTCCATTTCTCCAGGGACGTGATTTATAATTAATGCTCTTTGTTTATGGTATATTTATGCCTGCAAAAAAAAAAAAATAAATAGAAGTAGACACGTCCTTCATCAAGTATCCCAGCATGCAGACCACTAATTATTCTTATGTAACTTGTATTGTATGTAGTATAAAGCTCCCTTGCAGTGCCGAACACTGAAGGGCTGCTAATGGAGTCAGCAAGCACAAGTTAGGAAAAAAAAATTCTTTTTGTCTTGGGCTAGAGAAAAAGAAATCCCTTTGACTCTCCAACCCATGGGTACTGATGGGTGGGCTGGGGGTTCGATGCTGTCATACGTGCAGAAAGTGTAGATGTAGCAGAAATGAGCTTTTCTGTCCATCCTTCCACCCCTGCGTCGCCTGTGGAAAAGCTCAGGTCCTGTACTGGAGGGATGGGAGAGATCCCTCTGGGAAGCTTCCTCTGCATGATGGAAGCAGAGGAATACTCACACTCTGTATGAGTAAATCTGTAGGAGCTGCTTCTCTTCCAGGCACTTTGGGCAAGCATCACAGGTTATTCCTGATCCCTGGAATCCCTTCTTTATCCAAACCCTACAAGTGGTGTGTAGCTCTGAGCTTCACCCCTGTGAAGAGACGTTTCTGCCGTGCTCCTCAGGTGATAACTAGGTAATCTGTGACTGCACAGAGTGAACTAACTCCTGTTGAATGAAGCAGATTACGAGTTAGAAATATTTTCTCTTTGCATTAACTTGTTTTAAAATTTTATTTTTATTAAAGACCCACAGCTTTAAGCAGCAGTTACATTTTTCACAAGTTTCTTTAGGGAATCTCTGGCCTTGTTGACCCAGCTGCAGAACACTTCATACTGTGAAGTTTCTATTTCTAAAAGAAGATAAGCAATAATATTGTCTGGAACTCAAAAGAGGAATGTGTATTTCTGAATTGGTTTTAGGAAATACAAGCTTCTAAGTCAAAATTTGATCAAAACACCTCTTTTTAATAGGTATTTTGGAGAAAATCTAGATACCAGACAGACAAGTTTGGTATGTGTGAGTAGTGGCTCAAGGTTACTTGATCAGAATTCAGTAAAATCCCAACCATTACATTTCATTTGCGTCCTCTTCTAGCAAGTAGGACTTCAACTTTATGCGAGCATTAAGGAGAAAACGGGCCATTTCTGTACTGGGATCTGAGCTAAAAAAGTGCCAGTTTGGACTATCTTGTCTGTCTCCTGCTGAACAGGTTGATTTTAATTGATCCATAGGATAAGTAGTTATAGCACTGACATGACTCCTGACTTTTAGAATTTAAATTCTCACGACTCTGTGTCTCTCCTGATATTTGGTAGTTTAATTAAACCCGTGGCTTCTGCAGCCCAGTGGTTATTTGGGCAAGCCAGCTTTTCCTTTATTGCAGTGTGAAAGTGAGGTTGATGTACATCTAAAATATCAGAGACACACTAAAAAATGTAAATACATTATTTGTGTGGGAAAGATTCACACTTTTAAATAAATCTCATGATTTTTTTAAGGCCTGACTCACAATTTTAATGCTAGTGTTGGCAATACTGCTGGTTTTCTCCAGATGGTTCTTTTTGAAAGGAAAAAAACTCAGAGTACCCTGTGGGACACTTATCTTGAAATTCAAATAGCAGTGGTAGATGTGTAAAAGAAAGAAGATGAAAAAGAAAAGAATGCACAAATCCAACAATCCTGGGACAGCTGTTTAAAGCTGGATTATATCTTGTCTTATCTACTCAGGGATGTTCAATAAAATTAACCCAAATGAATTTGGATTTGAAATGTATTAGTGAAACCATATTAAATCATTTTATGTACATGCAGGCAGAATTTAAATGGCCTCAATTTGCTTTAGTTTGATTCACTCTGACATGAATTAATGAAACCAAGTTATGCCACCTTTATTTCTGAGTGAAAGTCCATCCATTTAGTGCAGCTGATCTGCATAATTTGCCTTAAATTGACACCTTTTGGTTAATTCAACTTCTTTTCCCGAGTGTCCTTGACATATCTGGGAGAAAGCAAAGGGCCAGCAAAGGAACGAGTCAGATTCACTGAGGTTCTTTCTCCCTAATGCTTTCCTCTAGATATTTCAGTCTTCTAATATACCCTGTGGAACACGGTGTCTTCCTCCCCTGATGAAGTCAGTGAAAACTCAGCTGCAAATGCTCTGAATTATGTATATTTTAGATGATGTATTTGTGCTTCTTTAAGTAGATGTGCTTAAAGACCCGGCTGAGGTTGTTGGGTTGCTCCACCTTGTGAGCGTGGAGCTGCCAGCAAAGGGCACCTTCCATCCTCACATTCCCTCTTTTGTGTAAACACGGGAGGAGAAGATGGACAGAAAGGGTATCAGCCAGTACCTGTGCCCCTTTTCTGCACCTGAAATCAAGGTGACAATTATTAACAGGGCAAGTTGGGTAGAAATCATATGTAGGCATTTTTCAACCAAATTAATGTGGGCTTTCTGCTTTCGTGCTGCCTGCTGAAAGAGAGGTGGTCCCTGATCCGTGTGAAGTTGGAGTGCCACAGACAGGTAATTGCAGAGCCAATACAGAGCAACACTAGCTAGACACATTTTGCCCCCTAATTTTAAAAGGCAATAAGTGGTTATGCCATATCGTGTGTTTTCATGCTGCAGTTTCACTTCGTGTAATCAGTTGAGGGCTTGTTAAGTTATGGAATAGAAGGTGTTGCTCATTACTTTAATTATTTGCCCTAACTACTCTGCTCTCTTTCAGTTTTAAGAAGCACTTTTCATATCACAAGAATCATTTTCTAAATCAGTACCGAGCATTTCAGTGGTACAGGCCTTTAAAACAGAACTTTGATTTTAATAAAAATGCTGTTTAAAGGAGGTGGGTTTTGAGAGTCTGTGATAGCTTTGAACTGAAAAACACTCCTGAAAATCTGGAGAATCCCACAGACCTCACTAGCATTTAGATCCACCTTTAAATTGCACCATAAAAGGACAGTAGGTTTTTGGAAATATTTTAGGAATCTAAACTATTTTATAACAAAAGTAGATCCCTATATGTGTGTATCCAGGCAAAAAGGTACTCCATTTAATCATGCTCCCTCTGGTAACATATGGAACATTTCAAATCAGACAGTTTTCACAGCAAAATCTTTTCTATCTTCCTCAGCATGTAACTGAGAAGCAGAAAACTAGATAGAACCTTCAAATCTGGTTGTGGAAAGGTCTGGAGTTTAATATAGATTAGTCCTTGGGGTACAAGCCTTCCTGTCCTTCATACCAAGATAGATTTTTCTTACAGCTGCCTTCCCATTTGCCACGTATCTTGCCAAGAAGTGTGACAGAAATCAAGTGTGATTTGACCCTCATTGGAAAGTACTCAGACAAAATATATTCCATTTAGAAAGCAACCAATACCCTTTACCTGCCCTTTGAAATGATTATTTATGTATTTTCCGTGTAAGTTGTATTTTGGACGAGCAGTTCTCGCGACATATTCCTTTGCTCTTATTCACTACGAGAATATACGGAACACTCGAGCAGTTCCCACCAAGCCCTGATGAATAGCTGTGAGCTATATATATATAAATATATATATATACTTCCGCGGGAGTGGGGTTGGGGTTGTGGCATTTTCACTAGTGATTAAATGTCTTCCAAACCTATTCATGCTGCAGAGCTATAAATGATGGATTTTTCACATTAATGAAAGGAGCCCTTGGAGCCCTCTGGAGTGCATAGTTCTATTTTTACATTTCACTATCGGAGAATGAAGAAAGATAGGCCAATGTGTTTCTTTTTTTAAAATGGCAGGAACAGAAATTCAGCCTGTTCTGGCCGTCATTCAACTGCCAACATTGTTAACCATTGTGGGGCACAAATCCAGAGCTCGTATTTGTTACATCATTTCATCAGGGGGATGTTTTTGTTCATTTATTTTGAGCTCATTAGCAGACCTGACCTAAAAATAAACATACACGGGGAATCTGAAACTGCTCCACTACGAAAGCGATATGCTGTATGATCTTTGAATGGGGTTATAATTTGGAGATCAAGCTTGGAAGTCCCCCAAAACAGTGCTGTGGCTGTTCGTTCTGTATTGTTACCTGTATCTTGGTGTTTGCGTGTACAGAAAAGGGAGAAGGTTTAGTCCCTTGTATTTGCTTTTCAGGGAGGATTCTTTCATCCTCTGGATATCCTGGGGAAAAAAAAAAGCTTTTGATTAAAGCAGGATAGAAAAAAATCTGCCATCCCTAAAGGGACTGTGATAAAAAATAAATAAGAGTAAAAAGGAACATATAATTTCATCTTCACCTGATCTGTCTGTAAAAGTGTGTGTAGCTGTATTTGCATAAATAGTAGTCTCTCATCCAGAACTGATAAGGCAGCAAAAATAATAGACAACAAAACTGAAGTAATTTATTCTTTCAGCCTCGTATTGCAGGTTTGTTCATATTCTGCTTTTGTGAGTAGCAAATTCAGAATTGCACAAAAGCAAAAGCTAAATTCATGCCACCGAGCCAGCTTTTAGGTTGGCATATAGGATAAACAGTGTGAGAGGCTATCAAGTGCCAGCTCTCTGGAAGCAGGAAGAAATGGTATTGAAATTGGAATCCTGAAAGGGTTTGCTAATTTCTAGGTTCCTTGAGAAAAGAAAAGGGGGTCTCTGAGCAACGCTACCCCTGTGTTCCCATAAGCTCAGACATAGGATCTTCCAGGTGTCTCAGCGTGAGGCTTCTTCTCAGAACACAATATACAGTTGTTGTTGGGCTGGTTCTCCTAAAATGGTTTGGGGCGTGTAGAAATGAGTCAGAAGTGAACAACAGTAATAAGTAGCTGCATGCAGGGAAGAGGCTGCGCCCTTGAAGCCCTTTGGAATCACTTGAAATGTGTTGATTTCTTTACTTTTCCATTTTTCCTTGTTTTCTGGCCTTGGTGAAAAGACTTTAAAATATGAGAGGGGAGAAAAAAGAAAAAAAAAGGTAAGTGCAATGAATAAAAAATAAAATCTCAAGAAAAGAAATCAAGACATTAAAGTTGCAAAAAGCAGGCGGCCCAGTGCTATCGGAGACTTTGCATCATCCCCAGCAAGTGGCCAAGTCACGTCCCTTGGAAGGAGCAGAGGTCAGGAGCTCTGGAGAAATCATTATGTTAATCACCAATACAAGGCAGTTTAAGAAATCGAAAAGATTAATCTCTGAAGCCTATTTAAAGATTTAATGTATTGTGTATAGTACCTTAAATCATAGAAGCATAGATTCTATGCTTATACATACAAATATATATATATATATATACACCAGGGAAGCACAGAGAGAATGGAGAACCAGAGCTATTCTGAAGCAGTTTTCATCTTGAAAGAGCTCATTACAGTTGCTTAAAAAAAATTGATGTTCTACAATGCCATAACTTGGGTAGGTGATAGACCGAACCACAAACAGTGTTTTTGATAACTGTGCTAAATCTAAATTGCTATTTTAATCAACTGTAACACTTAGATTTTCAGCTGATAAAAATGTGTGCAGAAGACACGTTGCTGGTGTAAGTGAAGTGGTATTTGAAATCAATATAATCTGAGCAAAATTATGTTCCTCTGCTTTTTTCTTAGGTTTCTATGGAAACCTCCTTAGAGGTGGTCTGAGGAAAAGAAATGTTAAAATAGAACAATAAAAAGTGTTATTTATACATGCAAAGTAAATATCCTTCCTGCATTTTTTCATGGAGGTGAAAATGTGATTTCATCATTTAATATTCTCCCTTGACAGACAAATTAACTCTGACCCACTCTCCTTAGGGTTTACTTTTCTGCCTTTGGGCAGCATGTTTGAGAGAGGGAAAGCAGTCATCTTCTAGGCTAAGTATCTATTATTTATTTGCTGTATCTTACTAAAGTATCTTTATTTTTCTATCCAGCAGCCTTTACAACTTGTACCACGAAAAGGATGTCTAAAAAGGTACTCTGAAATTACAGATCTGTTAAGTTCTTTATGAACATAATGTTCCTTCAGAATTTTAGCCAGAAAAATATAAAATTCAAACCCATATTAATAACATCACTATAAGTACTTATTAATAACAAGTGGGTAGGAGATATTGTATATGTGTATTCTTTTAATGAATCACTGCTGCACAGAATGAATATTCACTTACCCTAAAACAACTACATGTACCAGGTGCGCCTGCTTTGATAGCCAGCACTGTTCTGCTACATCTATCGGGTTTGTATCGTCATATTTTGGGGTACAATTTGGTGTGCAGATGTGCCATAGCCGCTGCCCCCTTAATGGCACCACAGCTCCTGCTTTGTTTCTCCTCCTTCCAGGTTTGGAAAATCTCTCTTGGGCTCTGCTAACAGGGCTCTCTGTTCACTATTAGATGATCTTCCTTTTCTGTTGGGTTCTTCTCCCTTCTGCGCTGTTTAACAAACCTCTGTAATCAGGGGGAGTCTGGTGGAAATGTGTTTTCTCAGGCTTTTCTCAGAATCCAGTGCAGAAAGAAATAGGGACTCTCTTCTCGAGTTCTCTTCTATGCATGACAATTTAAGGTTATAGGTCTTTATTCCTATGAACCCAAGGAACTGCGTTACAAATCTTTCAGTCCCATCTAACAAATCTTCTCTGTTCAGTATTTGCTGGGATGTACTGACTTCTTAGTTCTTGAGCATTACAGTAACAGGTACCAGATGAAGCTGGATGACATTAAGCAAATAGTTTGCTCACCAGAAAATGTATTTTTAGTATAATTAAAGTTACGTTTTAATATAATTTCTGATAACAAAAGAAGGGGATTATTTTCTGGAGAATAATTGAAATGTTTTGTTCTGCTATTTTCAAAATACAAGATTTCAGCTTCTTTCAAGTCTTCTGATTTGAAGCTTCGTTTGCTCTTCCTTTCCAGGGAAGACTGCTCACAGGGCACAGGACCCCTTTAATGTGCGGGGGCTGGAAAATGATGCAGCCCCTGTCTTAACCCTTTATACACAGCCTTGCCACAGCACAAGGGAGAGCAGAGAGTGAAAGCTCTGAGCCCAGAGGAGCCCAGGCACAGCTTTTCTCAGCCAGTTCCATACCTGCATGTACAGACATCTCCCTGCTGAGTCTGCCTCTCTCATCTCCCTGCTCCCAACTGGCCGTGTCGCCTTCATCTGTTCTGCAAGAGAGGTGAAATACTTGTTCTGTGCTGGCTGGCATAGCAGTGGCTGCATTCCCCAAACTCTTCTGCCCTCTTTCCTTTCTGTTTCCCCTTCTCTCTGTTACCATTTTGGCACTTGCCTTAAGTTAAGGAAGTTTAAGCTAAGTCCTCTTAAGCTAAGACTTCATTTCTATCTGCAGGACTTTCAAAAAAACCTTGTTGGTGCTCTCTTTTCTTTACATTATACTCTTCAAGGAAGCTGGGGTTGATTTTTTCTTGTGGAAAAGCAGTAAAAAGGAGGTCTCTAATGTGCTGCCTGTAGCCGTGCTCAAGGATGAAGCCGTTTTGAATGTGTGATATTATAGCACTGGACGGGTAAACAGAATCCAGCTCCTTACTTTCCATTTGCAAAGAGGTAATCCCACAGAGCTGCAATAACTGGTGACAGGAGGTATAAAAGCTTTAATGCTGCATTTGCAAAACTCTCTGTGAGTGCCAGAGGTCTTTGCCAATGAATGTCAGAGGAGCTGAAGCAGAAATTGGTCTCAAAATCATTACTAATCATTTCCATAAACCATTTCTAAATGAAAAGGGTGTTACTATACCATAGAACGATATGCTTTTCTTGTAACCAAGGGCCTCAAATAGCCTGGACACAGGAAAGGGAGAAGAAGGGAGGAAAAGAGCAAGGACACAAGTGCTGAAAATGGGAAAGGAAAAGGAATTGGTGACTGTGAAGGAGTAAAGTGATGGATGGCAAGAGACGTTACTGGTATACAGAGCCTGGACTGAGGATGAGCGAGGTGGTACCAGTCGGTTGCTTTGGAAACGTGACCCACCAGAGAGGCACGGTGTAGCTGTGCCTCCTCAGATCAGTGTTTCTTGCTACTCAACCCAACCTAAAAGGCTGAGAGTGCTGTAGCCCTCTTATCCCACCACTCAAAGACATCTGCTCTGAGTTGGACTGGCAGGGCTGTGCATAGTCCCTCCAGCAGCCCCACCTCTCTGATGGTTCCTAATTTAGAATTATTTACCCCACCCCCACCCTATGATCTCATTTTCTCTCTGTCAAGTCTCTTTAGGTTAAAATTGATCAGGATAATGGTCTTGGACAACATCTGGACTTCATCACCATGGCTCCTCCATCTATACTTCTGATGGAGATTATTGCTCTGTCTTGAAGATTGTCCTTTTCAGTTACCTTATAAATTATTTTTTTAATCATCATATAAACTGGTTGTAAGATTGCCTAAGGAATTTGTTCAGATACCAGCTAATCATATTGAAACTCAAAACAACTGATAAATTCACTAAATGCAAAAAAGCTACCAAATATACAAATCTTTGCCAACTTAGGATGCATTGCCAGTGAGAAATGGAAGCTGGATGGGAATCCAGCAAGTGCATTTATTAGTGGTTTCAAAATGCTTGAAAACCTTTTTACGATGATTAAAAATCCCATCACACAGCTTATTCAGTTGCTATGTGAAAGCTAATAGCTCTAATCCATAGCCAGGGCTTTATTTTTCTTGGATGCCTTTCTGTATCCAGGTCTCCAGGTGCGTACGTGACCTGCCCCATAAGGCCTCCCTCGCACTGGGCAGATTATGGAAAAGTTCCCTGCACTCAAAATCTTGATAATGTGTAATATTTTCCTGGGATCCACATTCAGGGCCTGTCTGCCTGGGTTGTGAGGAGCAGAACACCTTGTCAGCTCAGAAGAGCATAGAATTTCAATTTAATGTGGTTTATGTGTCTCCGTTTGAATAATGGTTTACCTTTTATCATTAGGTGGTGAAACCTTTTTATGTGGAAGACATAGCTGTGCTCTTGGAGCATGTGTTGGATCGGGAAGATTAATCCAGGAGAAGGAGGGGTTTTTCTCATGGGACTTGATTTGTACAGATACTGCTCCCTCGGATCATCATGGGAGGTAAGACATTTACTGAGCCTTGTGCTCCAATAGGCAGATCTATTGAAGATACCCCAGGACTTTTCTGAAAATTAGGAAGGGCTCCATCTTGGCTCATTGACTTCAGAAAAGTGGCTCCTGTGAAAGGGCTTCACAGCCAGATGCGTATTTTCTTTATGCCTGTTGTGTTTGGTTTATATGAGCACAAATAAATTATGTTTTTTTAAAAAACATCAAGAGGCCTACACACTGACACACTCAAGTTGCAGCAAGAATAAATAGCTGATAAGAGAGGCAAACTGTTCAAATGTAGCCACAAACAGCAGTTGCATCACCTGCCCTGAAAGCTGAGAGGTGGCACAAATACTAATTTTAAAAATTTTGAGAAACATTAAGCAGTAACATAATACGTCTGTCTTCACAGCACTGAGCCATCAATGAGTTGTCGGCTCTTCAAACAGTGCTACAAGGTGAGCCCTGGCTGTGTTCTGCCCTCGGGAGATACTGCAAATGCCATGTGATGCCCTTTCAGGCAAACCAGGTTTGTGCTTTAGAATGATTTCTGAGGCACGATAAAAGTCAAGTCTGGCAGTGTCTATACAAAAAGATGACTCCCTCCAAGGGCAGGGCAACCCACCCCTGCCTCCCAGCGCTGCAAACACCGATTTTTATCTGTTTGATATTCTGTGTATGTCCTCTTGTACCTTCTCTTCTTAAAGTCTGTGCTTTCTGAGAACCCGTGAACTTTGTTATACAATCGATAAATACACTGACAATATTCTAGGTTCTGCATAAAGAAGTAACTTAGAACTCTCATATTTGTGCCATATTAGTAAAATTTATCCTAAATTTAATAAACATCATGAAACTGCAACCCTAAGTACAAACTTAAATTGTTAATCCACTTTTTTCAATGGTGCTTATATTTCTTATGCTCCATTTTCATTGATATTCTAAGGAATTATTTCCCTGACAGAAGCAGCAAGTATAAAACAAATATTGAAAGCGACTCTGCAGAATGGAAATTTTAAATTGAAAAAACATGGCACCAAACCCCTAGTTTAGAATTTCATTAATTAGAATACAAAGATCTGTTTTGTATGACTGGAATTTCCAATCAATTCACATCAGACTTTGAATATTGAACATCTCCCAAGAAAGTGCAGTTGCAAATCAAGAATTATTTGTGAAAGTTGTCTGGGGAATGTTCAAGAAACTAACAGTCTCTTCTAAAATGATTTGCAATTATAAAGAAGCATAATACATCATTTAAACTGCCACAGAAAATTATTTGTACGGTTCTATTTTAGTTATAGAGTCTATCTGTGAACCCATTTCTGGAGAAGTCATTATAACGACTCTTGTACTCAGCATTATAATCTCCCCCTGTGCTGGGTACTGGTGAGGTCCCACTTCAAATGTTGTGTCCAGTTTTGGGCCCCTCACTGGAAGAAAGACATTGAGGGGCTGGAGCGTGTCCAGAGAAGGGCAATGGAGCTGCTGAGGGGTCTGGAGCACAAGCCTTGTGAGGAGCAGCTGAGGGAGCTGGGGATGTTCAGCCTGGAGAAAAGAAGGCTGAGGGGAGACCTTCTCGCTCTCTCCAAGTCCCTGAAAGGAGGGTGTAGCCAGGGGGGGTCAGTCTTTTCCTCCATGGAACAGGCGACGGGACAAGAGGAAATGGCCTCAAGTTGCACCAGGGGAGGTTTAGGATGGGCTTTGGGAAAAATTTCTTCATCGAAAGGGTTATCAAACATTGGAACAGGCTGCCCAGGGAAGTGGTTGAGACACCATCCCTGGAGGTATTGAAAAGCCAGGCAGACGTGGTGCTGAGGGACATGGGTTAGTGGTGGGTTTGTCAGTGTTGGGTTGATGGTTGGACTCAATGATCTGAAAGGTCCCTTCGAACCTAAACAATTCTATGATTCTGTAATTCACGGAAAATGTGTATGTGCATTTGCAAAAATTAGTTGACAATAGTCACTGTATCCTTATCCACAGGGTCTGAGCTCGGAGACAAATTACAGTAGTACAATGGCTGCAGTTATATCTGAAAGTGTGAGGGACTGTGAGATGCTGGTACCGAAACTGGAGAGACATGAAACATGGAGACAGGAAAGCAGTGGTTATTGCCCCCATGCCCCCTTTTTTTCTGGTGAGGTCCTTTGACCAGCTGCAAAAATGTTTGTTGGCCTTTGAGTTGCAATGGGTTCACTCCACCTGACACACCAGCCTCTGCTGCAAGTGACTACTGAGCACCTCCAGATGGCTAACATGACTACTGGCCACCTACTCGTGCAAGCACTGCAAAGTACCCAGACCCAGGGAGCCCAGCAGCCTGCATCGTGTGCTTAATCCGCAGATATCATCCTTGTGAAGGAGTTGTGAAAACTTATAAAAGAACACCTAGTTTCATTCTTTTTCTGCTGGTCAGCTCTACAGCTCTTTGGCACTGACTGTCCCATATTGGATTGTATGACATTAAGACATTGCAATATGTCTAAAACGTGCATTTTGCCCCATGCATCAAGCAAATCAAGCAATAGTCTAAAGAAAGAAGTCTTCTGGTATGAATTATCCATTCTTTCCTTATAAAAGCTTCTGCTCAGAGCCAGAGGAACTATCCAAAATCATATTGAGCAGAGCTGGAAGGAGTCTTTCAGTCCATTATAAAACCTGCTGAAATATATTTTTGCTCATTTTAAAAATAGTGGGAATATTGCAGCCTGCCATGACTGACTCCTCTTTTAGCACAAAAAGGCAGTAATGGAACATTGCGGTGTTATTCTAACATGCCAGCTATCTCATTTGCTGCACAGTCAAAAGCTGGGTTTGAAAGTAATTAGAATGAATATAGAGCCAAGATTTTAAGTGCTAAGTAATACGGCATTTTAAATGGAAGTCTCTTGCTGCACAGGGAAAGACATCAGCCCATAAGGATTGGACAAATTTTTGGTCTTGGGAGCTCATAAAGATTTTTCTGTTTAGACAGAAAAGTTCAGAATCAGTGATAGGAACTATTGAAGAGAGTTATTAATTTTTAACTGCCCATTTTTTATATTTTGTAACGTGTCTAAATGATCCATTTTCTTGCTTAACATTCCTTTGCCACAAGAAGTAATAGTCAAACTAAACCAATTCATCCATTGGCACACTCTCCCCCACCTTCTTCTTTCCTTTCCTTCTCCTTGGTAAGTTGCTCTCACTTTCAAAGCCAATTAAAACAAAGTGTTTAGCTTTGGCCTGATTGTGAAGAGACTGTCTTTTAGCAGAGAACTAATGAAAGTGGATCTCTAGATGAAGGCTTTACTGGATCTGCTTTGAAATCACCGTCCTTTACATTGAGAAGGATCCAGCTCCTGTGGGCTCAGCCATGGCAACGTGCAGCCCTGCCAACACCAGATGTTGAAAATGTCTGCCAGCCATTTGGGAACCCCCAAAATGGCCTAAGAATTATGAAATGTAAAAATAACAGCTTTGAGGCTTTAGCCTTTGCTTTTGTGAGCTTTGGGTTGTTGTCCAGTGAAATCACAAGAACTGGCAGCGCTGGACATGGCGCTGGGAGGGGAGAGAGGTGTTTCTCCAAGTACCTTTTCAAACCTTCTTTGTTGATGGAGCTTTGGCCAAATTGGAACCAAAGAAGAAGCTAGGAAGCAGCTGATGTAAAACATTGCAAGTAATTTGTCAGTCATCAAGATTTTACCTTTTACATGTGCTTTGCACGAGTAGGAGAGGTTGGCAAGCCCTGCTTGCCCCTGGAGGCTGTGAACTGAAGTGGATGGTAAAATTCCCAGTTTCAACAGAAGAATTCAGCTGCTGAAGTATGTGGTGAGGCCAGCTTGAATTTGACACATGCACTTGAGACTCAAATAGGCCGCAGTACTTTGGCCAAGGCTGGCCCAGGCCAGTGGCCATGACTACACTCGGCAGCGCATTTTTCTCTCGATGCAAGCTCTGACATTGCTCCAGTCTCTGTAACGCAAGTGTCTTCCAACTCCAGGAAGGCAGCTGCCTGAGCAGTTTTGGGGAAGGGAAGGGGCTTCTGTGCTCATGCGAACTGAGGGATGCAAACAGAGGAAATAAACGCTGAGTGAGAAGGAACAAGCCCAAAGGACTGAGACAGATGGGGCTGCTCAGAGCTCAAAAGGGAGTCTCTGCTCCTTGAATTATCTTTAGTATGTCAGACCTGGGATGCTGTGTGTGGGTGCCATCCAGCCTTTAGCATTATTATCCACTGAGACACAGACTATGGCTAAAAGCAAAAACCCCAAAAAAGTGGCGGAATCTCTAAAAAAGCACCTTTTCAGCACCTTTTCTCATTCACTGCTGGTTTATTTTCCTATTTTTGCTTTATAGCCTTTCCAGACCAAAGTGTAGTATTTTGTTTGCTCTCTAGGGGAAAACAGAACACTTGATCCAGTGAATTGAGAACAGAATAGGACAGTTTTCAGGTTTTGCAAATATAAACCACCATGTGTTGTTTGGGGAGAGCCATTGGGTTGAATTATTTGTTGTTCATTCATACTTGGCCAACCAAGGGCCATTCACTGAACCTGTCTTCAGACACTAAAGATTCTACATATTATTTATCTAGGTCTGTATTTATCTTCCCTGCTGTGTCAGGCTGTCTCCTGTGGGTGCCACAGGTTGTTTTGTCTGTAAAGACTTAGCTAAGAGTGAGCCAGTAAGCTAATAAATCAGTTATCGGTTCGCACATATAAATGGTAGTTCCTGAATTTTCTATAACTTTTTCTGCACTGCAGATTTCCATTCTGTGACTACTTATATGTATTCTTAAAAGCTGATTCAGAGGCTTCTTCCAGATTCACACAGCGCTGAAGGCTTGGCAGTTTTGGCTGGGATCTGCCAGTGATGCTCGGAAGGGCAAGCCTTGTGTTCTGTAGCTTGAGGTACCTGCTGCGGTCTTGAACGGGAGGTGTGGAAGGTGCCTTCCCCTCAAACACTGCATCAGTCTTCAGTTCAGCTTCGGGAGGGGATTCCTGTTCAGCCACTTGTTTCCTTTCTGTGCATTTTCATGATCTTTCCAGGCCCATCATCCTTCCTCTCCCATTCACGCCGCTGAGTTCACAGACAATGGGTTTTTTAGAGTCTGGGGACCATCAATTCAAACTTCCAGATTAAAGAACAAACTTTAATAATGGCCTGGAGGTGTTAATAAGCACTAATTCATTAAATGCTAGAAGATAGCAGGAGCAGAAAAATGCTTGATTCAGAGATAAAGTGCCTTAATTCTAATTAGATCTGTTGAGCAATCCAAAAACATGTCACAAATTGGAAAGGACCTTTCCCAATTAGTGAAGAGTTCATTAAAAAAAGACTAAAAGCTAGCAGGAGATAGGAAAGAGCACACGGATATATTTTAACTAGACTTGAAAAGAGAACTCTTCTTGTATCTTAAGGAGTTTGCTGATGCTAAAATCTTCTGTATCTAATTGTGAACAACTGAGACAAGTACTAAGGTGTTTCATTTAGTAGCCAGTAAGGGCCCAAACTAGCAACGTGTTTTTCCAGGTTCTTAGTTCACCCTGTCAGTAAAGTATTCAAACTGTGTGCTTAGGTTCCAGTGATTTAAATAATTATTTATTACTGGTTCTGTTAACAGTTGCAAGAATTCATTAGCTTAACTATAAAAGTTGCCTGAATGGTGGCTTTAGATCGCACAGTTTCACAGTTATCTTGCAGTTTAGCAATCTTACCTAATATAAAAACATTAACTGGCACATCTGTGGTCTTGCAGACAAATCCATGTCAGCTTCTGGAATATACTTCCCTGTTTTTAACTCTTGTACTGCTGTTTTATATAATTGGACACCTTGAAAAAGACCTAGATGTGACATTTCCTGATGTGTGGGGTCAGCTCACAGACAGTCTCTGTACTATTAATGTATCTGCATCTGGTTTATATTTTGGAGCCTTTCAAACTAGAAATTTTGGTCTTAGTAAAATTCTTTTTTACAAACTTCTAAACTAATAATGTATGTGAAAGTGTGGCTGTCAGCTGGGCCTGTAAGTATATTCCTTCCTATTATGTCAAAATCAAATATAGAAAGGTTATGCATCTTACCCAGTATCCAAGGAGAAAATGGAGCTCTGGGACATCGACGTTTTGCCTTCATATTAAAGCTGCTGCTCTAGAGGGCTTTGTAGCAAACAGTCACTCCTGCTGCTGGTGATATAAAAGAGTCGCAGTCTCATGCGTAGCCATAATCATCCTCAAAATACAGGCATTTCATTTTTTGATGGCGCTTACACAGAAATCAGAGATCAAAATAATAAATTTTGGTCAAGCAACATTTTGCCTTCAAACATGACTGCTCCCAAATTAAATTAATTCAGTTTTAGACAAATCAATTCATGCTTAGCATAAGGAGCGCTCTTGAGTTCAGATTCTCAAAAATCAGCTGGAAAGGATAAAGGTTGAGCAATTATTTTTACGATTGGCTGCCCATTCAATTTCTGTTTCTCTAATGGGACTGTTCACTGAGTATTCTACCAAAAGCACGGAAATTGGTTAAATTAATTCTACTCCGGAAAAAGACGAAACCTCGTAACATGATATTTAGCGGCTTGCTTTCTTTACAGGTTCTGCCTAAACTCTTGTACTGCATTTTAATCTGGATAACTTCCTTTTTGATAGTTTTGATAGAGGAGGCTCTGCTCTGACTTCCCATTGAGCCATGAGCTTCAGCAAAACATCTACGGGTGTTCTCCAGTCCCGTTGTCTTTGGTGAGTAAGCATGGAGCTAAAGATAAGCTGTTGCTTAAATCTCTCCTTGCCTTTGACATTAAGGGGGGCATTTATTAACTTGTTGCATATTATTATTGCTTCATTGATATGCAGTGAGTGACAAGGATTTATAACAAGTAGGGATCTGGATAAATATAATTCATAAGGAAAAGCACGATGATTTTAGCTGGAAACAAAAACCTGCCAAGGAACTGTGGCAATCTATAAAATCACATTTAGCTATAACAACCAGGTTAAAAAAAATTTTAAAAAGCAGGAAAGTTCAGAATATCAGAGACTGTCTTCCCACACACGCTTCTTCAGTGGCTATGACTGTCTCTTGGCAATTTGTATCCGCACCAGCGTTATCCCTCTACGTGTTTGGAAATGAAAAATCACCTCTCTCTGGATTATTGAACAACTACAAATATACCTGTGCTGGCACGAGCTGGTGCAGACGGGAGTCAATGACGGGATAAATCCTGCTCAAGCAGCCTTAAGCAATTCTGCTCATTAATGTGAAACGGTAGCTTCAGGTTTAGCAGTACGGTAGACGTATGGATAAAGCCCTGAGCCGAGGCTCATCTACCCTTCTGGCTTGGGTGGAGAGATGCAAATCACAGTACAGGGACAGGGAAAAGAAAACATAAAGACCAATTCATTTTAAATGTATTTAAGATTACCTACTGTAAAATCTCAGTGTATAAGATGATCTGGTGTAAAATTTCAGTGGAGTTTAAGTTACAAAATTGCCTGGAATATTTATGACTTTTTAATGACATTCTACAGGGCTGAATATTAGCTACATAATGGCTAGTCCAGCACCTCCGCTCGTGTGAAGCTGCTTTGGGAATGAACTCCATCATGCCAGGGAATTTCTTAGACTGGATATTTTTAAGTAAAAAAAACAACCAAAGAGTTAATGACCTGGAAAAATGTGAGATATTAAATGAGTTTACCAGGCTGTCTGAATAAAAACCCTCTCTCAAACATTAGCCCGACAAGGAAAAACAGTGGAAATTAAAGATTGCCTGAAGTAGGGGGGGAAACAGTGAGAGCTCTGAGCCGAGCAGCCGCTGGGAGCAGCAGCAGCTCTTCTCTGGAGGAACAAGTTGCCTCCTTTGCAGCCTGACGCCCCACCTGGGACCTGCTGATCGTGGAAACACAGCACTGCTCCCCCTTTCCAACAATGATTAATATTATTTTAGTTCATTTATTACTAGGAAGTGCGCTGTGGGGCAGATTTATAAAGATACAGTAGTGCTTAACTCCTGTTGTTAACAAAATGCCTTTGAAAATCAGCTGTTGTGTTCTAACCATTTAATTCCTCTTGATTATTGAAATAAGTTACTTGCTACTTAAAATAACTAGGCAAGTCATGAAAAGGAAAATTATTTCCATACTGAATTTTAATTCCTACTTAATAATAGGCTCTCACTGGCTTTTGAATATAGGATCAGTGGAGACTTCAATGCTTTTTAAGCTATATCTCCCTAATAAAATGATGAACAAAGCATGTCCTATCAGAACGATAACAAAAAGCTTGAAATCTGAGTCCTGGCTTAGTCTTTTCCACATCACACTGACTTCCCAGGCCTAAATTCTGCTGTGACAGGAGTAGATAAATCTCTTGTCCATCAAGGAAGAGGTGAATTAGAGAGGATGCTCTTAATCCATTAAGAAGTGGGAGACACAACGTATGAACTCCAGGGACCATCATGTTCTACAAAAATTACAACTCCTTGGGAAATGCAGAGTTATCTCCATGAAAAGTTGAAGCCTGTGTGGACTCTGATATCCCCTGAGGTTCCTTTAGTTCCTTTCCTTTAGTGACAGGGGTTTGCAAGGCACAGATACCTTTTTTCATACCAAGAAGGGCCTGTGCTGTAAGAAACAGCATATTCATTGCCTGCAAGGAAATAGAAGAAAGAGCAAATGCTAGAAGTGCTATTTCCTTAATTACCAGCTACATTCAGTTGGACTAAATCTTCTAATAATAGAATTGATTTTATTTAAATTATCACAACAGCTTTATTTAATCTAGAGCAAGTATGAGCAAAGCTTATTTAAAAGCTGACCAATCTTTTTAATTATTCATTGTTCTTCATTTACTTTGTAATGTGGGAGGAAAAACGAAGATTTTTTTCTTAAAGTGGCTAAATCCATATTCGTCTTTAGTTTTGTTTCCCCGTTGCTTTTGTGGGAGGTAGAGAGCCAGTTTAAACTGTGTCAGCATTTGGCTATGAGTGAATTGTAGGAAATTATTTTAATTGATTTTTATGTTTTGAATAATATGTTAACGGGCAATCATTGAATTTTGCTTATGCATATAAACAAACAAAACTCATGGGAATGTGTAATGTTAAATCAGATGTTTTACATTTAGTCTCAAATCTAACTAATAACTTCTAAATCCACTTTTGTCTGCACATGCAAATTTCCATCAAAAGCAGTGCCAGGGACGGCAGGGTTGGCCTACTAGAATATTTTAGGACACTTTGCTATCAAATCTGAGTTCTGAGACCCAATTTTCCTTTTAAAGCAGAAATGAGTGCATAGAAGTCAGTGGAATTACACAGTTACAAAATTGATCTCACCCCTGAGATCTTACGCAAGCGAAGGGCAGAAGGCAAGCCTGGACATCAGGCATCTTCTCCATGCCTTTGTGCTGGAAAGAACGAGGAATCTGCGTGGCCTCTGGCAGGTATTGATCTGATTTGGAGGGGCAGCAGCTCAGTTTTCTACCCCAGGATCCTTGTGGGTCTCAGGAGACAGAGGAAACAGGCAGCACAGTGGTGTCTGGCCATACCCTACCTCACTGCAAACAGTCCGTTCCAGTTCTCTGCAGGGAAAAGAGCAGCCCCTCTGCTGACACTTCAGCAAATTAACCTCCCCTTCTTTATGGCCCTTTTGTTGCCAGGGTACTATTAGGAGACATTTAGTGTAAGGAGAGTTTGGTACTTTGAATTGCAGGCTTCGTTTGTCGTCTCTGCTAGTACCACACACGATGTAAATACTACGGGAAAATTCATGGAAAGATGAAGTCTCTGCAGGAAAGTAACATTCAAAAGGTTTTAATTGAAAGAATCACCAGGGAGGAAGGAAGAGAGAAAGAGATGAGCATCACTGGAAATGAAAGATATAAAAGATAAAGCCTTTCCATCAGCACAGTTCAGCAGCACGCAGGAGGTGAAGGCAGATGCTCTGTGATTTATTATTTTTCTGTGTGGGTAGTTCATATATGGTCTTGTAATATATTGTAACTCTGCAAAACAGATCTCTGCCTTCCCTTCCCTTTTCTTTCTGTTTTACCTCCTAAATATATATATATATATATATATATAACTTCTCTGTGCATTTCATGATTAGGATGTTAAAAACCCTTTTGTCAGTTAGAGACAGGTATAATGAAACACTCCTTGACTCTATTTGGAGTCTCTATTAAACAGTCTCTATTTGGTCTCTGTTAAACAGGGAATACCAGTCATATCATAATAAGAAAGTGATAAATTTATTATTGAAGCATAATGCAGCTGCTCAGAAGCACTGGCTCTATTTCCTGCTTTGCCACTCTTGCTTTATAAGCCTGGGCAAGTTGCTCCAAATTTCTGGGTATCTGTATTTGATTTTTGTCCCATTTTGGTTTTGTCTACTTAAACTATTTGTTAGGGTAAAGGCTTTTTCTCTGACTGTGTATTTTGCTTTGAGCTCTAAACCCCTGGTCTAAAGCTGGGATGTAGGCACTGCTGTAGTTCAGTAATAGTGATAGGTAACAGCAGCAATACGTCAGGATTGAAACAGGCAGTTCCTCTGACACTTGGCATTTACTGTAATGTCAATACACAGAAAGGTTTAAAGGAAGTAGTCTGAATTCTGCTGCTGTTGTTCCTGAAACCTCTGAACATTCTCACATGGAGAGTGGCATCCATGGCTAGTATTTGGACTGAGAATGCCAAGAAAACTTGGCTAAGTTTTACAAGAGCCTGCACTGAGACTTTTGAACCTCATATCCATAATCCACAGCTCTGGGTAGCAATTGTGCAATCAGTGGTAAGGACAGAGTTTGAGTGTTTTACCACCATGACATTTGACATGACTAAAATATTTTATCAGTGGCCCCTGGGAGGATTTCTTTAAGCACCACTGCCACACAGTTGGGTGCAATGTGAAAAAGGCAAGACAGCAGGAGGCAAAAATGCCCAATTCCTAACTACATTACAGCTTTTACAGACCAGAAATCCTGGGGCCAGAGTGAATTGCAGCTTTGGAGTTTATAACTAATAAAGATACATCCTGAGTCAATGCAGAAGAATTTTTTCTTTTTCACACTGGATCTGGACAGTTTATCACCAGCAAAGACACCAAGAAACTTTCTATGATGATACAGGTGTAGGATTCTGATATCTTAATAAAGTTATTATGCCTCGTATATACCTAAGCACAGTTTAATTTAAAGTCAATAAGGATTCCATAAAATTTGTTAAGAAATTGTGATGGGAACTGAAAATCTCCCAACAGCAGCATCACCAAGCTTAACCTTCTCAATTAGGACTTCAGAGAAACGCTGAAATGGGCCTGGTCCCCAGGTTACCTCTAACGCAAAGTCTGGGATCCCAGCTCCACACCAGTGCCAGACCAGTTGGGGCTATTCACATGTTTTCCATAGACAGCACCAAACCTAAAATCCATTTCTTACATGCTGTGTTATTCTGTCCTTTTTTCTTGAGAAAATCTGGCAAGATCAACCCAATAAATTTTAATTTTCAAATTTTAAAAACAGTGGGTTTACTCCCTTTTCCACTGCAAGTTTGAAATCTTTCTGCAGGCTGCATTTATGTTTCTGTTGTACGGCAGCTGCTAAATAGAATGACAGCAGTTAGAGATGGCAAGAACTTCCTGAGTCATCCAGTTCAAGCCCTCTGCGAGGTTATAATTGAAAAGTAAAAGAAACAGGCTTTTACTTAAGCATTCTCCTGGTTCAAATGATGACAAATTTGCAGGATTGCTGGCATAGGAATTTGAATTTTGTTAAATCGTTTCATCATAAAGGGTGCAATGTCGCTTTTGCTAATGATGGAAATGAGGTTGCCCACGTAGCCTGGCGTGATTTATGATGGAGTGCAGCGCACTGTAAAGTTCTTTAGCCTTTAATTCCACCAAGACTTACGATCCTTACAACCAGAATTTTCAAAAATTAATGAATGTAGCAGTTGAATAAGTGTGAAAAGGAAGCAGAAATTATTTCCTAATGACTTAGTTAAAATCTTTATTTTAATCTTCACAAGGGACCTTGCTTTGCAAAATTAAAACTTCTCATTAAAAAAAAAAAAAAGCAACTCTGAAATGGGATTGGTTAAAAGATAAGAAATTATTTCTAACATTCCTAACAGAGTGATGAAGTTTAGAGATACAGGTTTAATCTTCTCTTACTTTGCAGAACGAATTTGAACTTCATCTAAATGTGTTTTTTCTTCCCTTCGCCTCAGCCAAATGTAGCTACGCTGCAGTGTCTAGGTGGTGCCAGTGAACCTGACTCAGATTTCTCCATCAGTATTGTAGGTGATGGCAATGCTACAAGCCAGACAGAGCCACTTCTCATACCTTCGGGACTTCTTTATTGCCAATGCAACACAAATAGCTGAAATTCGGGAAGCAAATCTGGTGGAACAGCAAAAAATGGAACCGCAGTCAGGTCTCCATCCTTCAGCTGTGACTCGTCAGTAAAACTTTGGTTTTGTGACTAGCAGAAACGAGCTGCAATCTGGAAAACCAGCCATAACAGATCTTTGGTGTGCAAAGTTAGCATTCTGAAATATCTAACTGTAGACTAGAATTAAATTAATTATTTAATTAAATTATTTTTTAATATGAGGGTACTTAGTGAACAAACAATCAGGCAAACGATGATTGTGTGAAAAGGCCAGTTACCCAGGGGGCTGCCTATTGCCATGTCTTTGGAAATATGCTTTTCTGAAAATGTTGCCAAATGTGTAGCTTTCACAAGAGTTGCTCCCCTAAACTACTGTCTCCAAATATCCTTATTATCCTTATCCTCCATATAAACAAAGTGCAGAAACTAGGATACGTGCAGCCCTCTTGGCTGGGCAGTGTAAGAGGCTTTCACAAGAAGCCAAGGCTGAGAGAGACGGTTATGAAATGATCAGGAAATAGGGATCATGTTTGCTTACTCCTTTGGGGATTTAAAGAACCAGAGAGGAGTATCATCCATTTTTATGGCCTGAATATTCCTCAGTATGACAGAGTCCTACCTCTTCTCATAGAATTATAGAATGGTTTGAGTTGGAAGGGACCTTAAAGCCCATCCAGTTCCAATCCCCTGCCCTGGGCAGGGACACCTCCCACCAGACCAGGTTGCTCAAAGCCCCCTCCAACCTGGCCTGGAACCCCTCCAGGGATGGGACAGCCGCAGCTCCTCTGGGCAACCTGGGCCAGGGTCTCACCACCCTCACAGCAAAGAATTTCTTCCTCATATCTAATCTAAATCTACCCTCTTCCAGTTTAAAAATGCTACCCCTTGTCCTATTGCTACCCCTTGTCCTATCACTTGCCATTTTCTCTAAAATGGTGCTGAATCGGGCAAGCCTATGCACCATGAAGCAAAAAATATATGCATGTTGTTTTAGTATGGAAAGGTAAATATTCCGTTTCCAGTCAAATTCATGTTTCAACGAAAAGAGATCCCAAATGTGCCAGTCACTGCAGGAGTGAACAGTAAGTTACCACATTTTTGCTGCTGCAGAATTTCACCCAGGGCAGCCAGAATAAATCCCATAATCTTTCTGGATGTACCTTCTCCAGCTCAGGTACGTTGTCCTGGATGCCTTCCCTCTCCTTCAATGAGGGAAAAGCCACAGCTCTGAACTGTGTCTGTGGGGCAGTGAGTTTTGTGCTAATAATGTCCATTATCCACTTACCGTTACTTCTGCGGGTTCCTACCCTGGAAGTAGAGCTGTGTTTTCCCCACACCAGTGCACAGCTCCATTCCAGTTTTCTCAGTCTTTCTTTCAAGCTTTGTGGGAATTCTAATGGAAGCACTAAATTGTTCTGCTGTGGAAAATGAGGCTGCTTTGGCATATTAGCTGCAATTAGCAATCACCCTTCTTGTTTTAAATGAGCAACGCTGCGCTGGGCTCCCCCTCCAAGTACAACATTTTGCTCATTTTAGGTCTTGATTGTCTTTCTAAGAAATAGGCACCTTGAGAACTGCTCAGCAAGAATCGCTATCATAGTTCATCATTCCTCAAGATGGGCAGTTTATGATAAATTTATACAACACTCACATAAACGATGGCTAATGGAGTTATGCAAATGGTTTCCTTTTTTACTGAAGAATAGATTATTAGCATGAACTTAAAATCTGTTTGTTTATGCTTTACACATTGTATTATCATTTATATTTATGAAATATGACTGGAAAAGGCTTCCGAGCACATTACCTTTGCATCACGCAGCTCTAGGGAACAGCTTACAAAACTATGGAAAATAGAGCCTGCTGAGTTAGGTAATGACCCTTTCTGGCTCCATTCTGCCATTTTAGGGACTAAGCTTAACAAAATACCGGTGTGTCTAGGAATTTCTTTTTAAGAAGTGGGCCTTTGAGGTGGGAGAGGGACAAAGTGACAGCACGTTACTGGCCTTCCAGCTCCTATCCTTGAAACACGACCAGGGAAGTACCCGTGGAGCCACAGCATCTCCTTTGCTGCCAGAATATCCTTTTGGAGCTGTGCCAGCCCGCGATGCACCCGAGCAACCTCTCTTAGATGGCTTTATGCCACCAAAGCAAGCCAACCTCGAGCTGCAGACCAAACTCAGAGTGCCAAAGATTTATGGCCACTTCACCTTAAGCTGTACCTGCTTGAGCACAGAGTTGCTATAGGAACCCAGGGTTCCATTTTGGTCAAGTGTCATTTTCAATCCCATAACAAATCCACTAATTTACATGGGAACGTGGTAAGTGGGCTAATGGGCTGTTGCAGTTAATCCCTGTTGGGAGAATCCACTGAAACGGATTCAGAAAAGGAAGGGTCAAAATCAAGAATAAGAGGTGGGTGTAGGGGGAAGGGGACATTTTTTAATTTAGTTTTTTCAATACTTGTTTTCTCTTCTTCAGTGTTTGAAGGCAAGATAAATTTAGTTAAACTACATGTAAAAATTGGAAAGTGAAGAAAACATGGTTTGAGGATGAAAAGAAAGGCTATACAGAACATCCTAACTGAGCAGCAGGAGGACTCTTCACTGTGCCTGAGTGCCCCGTGACAGCCCAGGTGACGGGGGGTGTCAGAGCGGAGAGGTTCGGACTGGGATTTTTAACTCCTCTGCTTTGCATCAGGGCAGGTAAGCAATGCTCATTTGGTCCATTTTGCTGCTTTTCTGTAGTAAAGTCCAACAGAGGCTGAAACACAGGGGTAGGAGTGGTAACTAAACAAAAATACATCTCTCTGCCACTGTAGTCACAAGCCCATCATAACGCCTGTTCTCATCTCCACTAAATTAGTAGTAACATCTGCATCTGGGAATTAGGGAATGCACCATTTTGGTCAGCATCAAAGCTTTGGATTAAAAGTTTACCAAACTGTTTACGGCCAAAGGCACTGGAATAACTGTCTGCTCCATCTCCTGCTGTCTGCACAGCAAATAACAGAGGCACACAGCTACCCCCTAGATATGTAGGTGTTCTCAGTGCATAAAAATATAAAGCTGGTTTTCTGCCTGCCTGGGAAGGCTTCTGAGACACAGACAAGAGTGAACCGATGAAGAAATATTGAACTGTCAAAGGAAACTTCTACCCTTCTGTGCTCCTGTCACATTCAGAGAGACTGTTCTTCCACAGAAGGCTTGTTTTAGGAGAAGAGCAGGAAAGGAATTTCTGAGTGCCCAGATATTTTGGTAGGCTAAACGTTAAGGTTGGCTTAGATTAAAATAGTCATTATGTAGCAAAAAAATATGTATTTTCCAGGTTATATGGAAAGAAATATATAGCTTGCAAGGCTCACTTTTTCCCCTTTTTAAAGCACACCACGATCAACAGGCAAAACTCACCATTTTTTGCAAGTGGCCCCAATCCCACAGGCTCAAACAATACGATTTTCATGTAGCAGCTCTGCTAGGGCTCTGCTCGTCCCACAGCAAGTGTGAAAGCAGAAATAGCAGAACCCCTCAGCTCAACTCGCCAGTGCTTGAAGTGCTGTTTAAAAACTTGTCCCCACTGCTCAAGTATAGAGCCAGCTAAGTCAAAGCTGTGTCCTGAGCCAAAATTCTGTCCCCAAACCGCGCCTGTGACTAAGCTGAGGGTGGTATTAGAAGGTATTAAATATTTATTTGGGGATTCTGATGATGCTGAACATTTTTTTTTTTTTCCTGTGGAAGCTCCTATTCCAGTGACCGTAAATGGAAAACAGGACTTGGATGAAGCAGATGGTTCAGCAGATGGTGACTTGCTCCTTTTTTAACCAGGCTTTTGTGTAAATGGAGTGTGGCATGGATCTCTCTATGCTTTTTGACTTTGAGAGTGTGTATGTGTGCGTTTAGGTTTTAAAAAGTGTTTAATTATGAAACCATTTGTCATGAGGATGATTTGAATTTTACTGGCTCTTTAAAGATTTTGGAAGTTCTTGAAAATTTATTTTGTTTACTGATTTCTGAAACTAACATGATCTTTTTAAAAGTGGTATTTGGGTGTTGATTTTTAATTAAATGGGAGCAGCCGCAATCCCTGAGTGTGGGACTGGACAAAGCAAGATTTTACTACAGCCTTTAATTTTTTTGCTCTTTTCTGGTTTTGTTTCTCCACCTTTAGGCTTAACTGTCCTGAGTGCCCAGGGCATTAAGATTTCAAGGAAAGTGAAAGACGAAAGAGCCAAGAGGTAACCAAAGAAGGGCAAGACATGAGTTCACTTTGCAGACGGTTCTGTCGAGCTGTCCAAAGTTCAACAGTCTCCAGCACCTACTTGTTCTGAAGGTAACAGCCCCCTCAAACCTGCCTGTGCATGTGCTCCCTAATCCATTAGATTCAAAATTGGATGGATTAGTGACAACATGTGCTGTTGAACCATCTCAACCAATGTGCCTCATTTGGGCTGGTGCAGGTGAAGGAGAAGTCCCACGAGCAGCTCTGGCAGCAGATCTGAGGCTGCATCATTTCCACCCCAGGAGATTTGATGGTTTGCACCGAGGATTAGATTGAGGGTGGCAGCGTGTTCCATTGGCACAGGTGGAACCAGAAAAGAATGTCCTTTTACTGGCTAAGGAGTAGTTAAACCAATACAGTGTCTTCTGTCTCCTTAAAGTTCATATTCCTGTAACTCACCTGTGAATTCACTTCTAATTTCACATTATTTCATAAGGCCACAGAGAGATCATCTAGAATCCAACTTTGTAAGTTGGAATGTAATTGAAGAAGGTCTTCTTGTATTTCATTTTATGCAAATTCTCCTATCACATAGTATCCAAATGCCTCGTAACCTTTTGTTGGGAAAGGGGAATTTTTTACTTGTGAGGTTTGTTCTTTTGCTCATTATTTTCCCAGGTAGGAGACTGTAGGCAGAGGGGTGGTTTTGCTGGCAGAGTTCACGGGTTTAGCAGACTGTTTTAAATTACACTAAAATGTATTTTGGTTTCTCAGCCAAAAGACAAGCTACTTGCAGAATTGTCCAGCTTAACTTTGTCTCCTGCTTGAAGTGTTTCTAAGCTGAATATAATGAAGATCTATTCTAAATATTCCTCAGGGATCTCTTCACACAGAATCTGGAACCGATCCATGGTTTCCACACTTTAATCAATGCACTGTCTAATATTGATTTCCTTCAGGAGTCAAAGCGATTTGTTTCCCTTCCCGGGAGACTTTGGGTTTTTACCTTTGGCTGCAGTCCTTGAATTAATATGGAAATTGAGAACAACACTTAGGACTAGTCTCACGTGCGAGCAAAACGTGCAGTCGCAAGAAGCCAGGTACCCTGTGCGGGCTCAGACGCTCAGACGATGGCTCTGGCTCCTTCCCCAGCAGCTGGACCCCTCACCCAACTCTCTGCTCATCTCTCTCGAAGCTGCTTTGTCTGAGGAGCAGAATAGTAAGTGACTTATTGCCAATATCTTCCCCCCCGCCCTTTTCTTTTGATAGCTCTTCCTCACGTCTCTCTGGAGGAAAGGTCAGCACAGCTCTCTCTGGAAATTTGCTGAGGCTGGTAAGGCAATAAGGAACTGATTATCAGCCAGAAAGCAGCTCCATGGAAAGCAGCCATTTCTCCCATCATTAATCCATGGTCACCTACAGGTGACTGTCTGTCAAGCCAAAAGTTTCAGATTTGCAGCTAAAGCCTAATGCCTTTCTTCTAATCAGCATTTCTAAGCTGCCAATAAGAATGATCATAACGTCGCCTGTGTGAGGTTTCCCTTCATCATTAGCAGTGTCGAGGCAGAGCAGCTCTCCCTTGCTTTATACCCCATAAAACTGGAAATGAAATACTGGGGAACCAGATACCAGCATCGGGGTGTTCCCTGTTAGAATTACTCATGTAAGCCTCAGTATCGCAGAGGAGGGAGGATCTCGAGCTCTCCTCTTCCTCGTTGCTGTCTCTGTGTGCTGGGCACATGCAGATACAATTGAGCATAAAGAAATATGTCACCTCACAAGAGTCAGGACCCTTGTGAGGGTGTAGAGATGTAGAGAGGTCATCAAAGGCGGTCTTTTAAATGACATACATGATCTTGTGAGTTTGTCCCAGTGCCAAGGGGGTTGAAACAATTCCTCCTGGACACAAAGACATGAGTGATGTAATATTCAGGGTCATATCCAGCCTCGTTTGCAGGGGAAGGTTCTTGGTGGTGTTAAATGACAATCTGTCCTGAATTTGTTATGCCCATATGTCATCAGTAACAACTTACAAAACACACCTCTCATTTTAGATCCAAGTTTGCATCTGTTCCAAGCAAAACATGTGCCATCTCCCTGTATATTCCTACCAAGTCTATATTAGACAACACATGAATAAGCTGAAAGTTAAACGGGAAAAAGTACTTTCTATATTATGGGGAAATCAATCCCAAGTCACTGTCATTTTTACCTGGCTTTACATGAATATAAAATCTCAGTGGAGAAAGCATCGCAAAATACTTCACCATATTTCAGTGACATATAAAGGTTGTTGTAGCTCACATACTATCCCTTAGGAGAAACCTATTTTCATATGTTTTCTGGAATGTGATGGTAAACAACATACAATTTGTCCTGGGGGGGAAATCAATCAAAAAAAACCAGAGAAATTTAGTAACCAGTGACATCACAACCAATGCTTCAGTTGTGATTTGTCCATCTGTGTTTCTCTGGCCCATCATACAGGTAAAGGACATCTTTAAAATAAGGATCCAGGCTGAGAGCAACCCATCCCTGGATACCGAGATGCCAGATAGCTGATACGGTTTATAAGAGGTTATGTAGCTTCAAAGGAATTGATTTATAAATGTTTTCTATTTTTAAATATGCAGCTGGACACCCAGTATGATTTACAGAAGCATCTGACAGGCTTATATGCTTACTTTTCAATGACTAACAACCAATGCTTAGGTGCTTCTATAAATCTCCCTAGCTGTTTCTCTTCATCTTTAGGCACATAAATGCTCTGTAAAGCTGAAACAAAAAATTCTGGCCCTAATTTTCAAGATCTCAGATCTCATATGACATCAATGGCCAGATTTCAAAAATGCTCTTTTCTGAGCATATTGAACTCTTGCAAATTCTGCAAAGTCACTATCATTCTTTGATATATACTTTTTCAGGAATTTTGAACTTCCAATCTGAAAACAAATTGAGCCGTATTGCAGAGAAATCTGCAATCCCAGAATATAAACATTTTAACAGTATTAGTTACAGCTAAATGTTTTTTTAGAGTTACAGTGATGCAGAACAAAATACCTAGGAAGTATAATTCTGCTCTAAAAAAATATTGTTGGTGCTTTTCTTGCTTAGCCTCCTGATTTTCTATACAAAATACATTCACTCTATATATTTTAAAATATCTTTTATGAAGTGACAGGTCAGGAATAAAAAGACAAATACATTATTGACAAGGCTCAACTCTTTCGACTTCTAAATCTGTGCTATCCCAGTTCCTTCGGGGAGAGCCTACAAAGGGAGGTAATGAAGATGTAGTAATTCTGCTGTTGTACAAAATACTAATAGAAACAAATTTTCATCCTCTTAGATGCATCCAGTCCAGGAGCGATGGGACAGCAGAAGTTTACTGTTAGCGTTTAAGTGTGCAGGCGTATCGGAGAGCAGCCTCGTTGAACAAGAAGGTGCTGTGATTGCTTATCAGAACAAGACTGCTTTACAGGGTTTAAATAACTGCTTTATTTAATATTCAGAACAGATAGGACTTCCCAGATTTTTTCCTAAGAGAAGTTTCTGCTGGGCTGACACCAAAATTCCAAGTTGCAGAGCTGAGGAAGTGTTTAAGATGAAACTATAATGTAAAAAAGAAAGCAAACGATGTCCCATAGAAATGCTGTCACTGGTATCAATATGGTGACATTCCCAGGTGCTGCCTTTGTTATTACTGTTCTTGTTTTTCCTTGTATTTACACTTTGGCAGTACAAGGTCACGCCACAGACTAGCATGACTTTTGGAATTGTTTACTGACCTGAATAGTAACATCTTGTTCAGTTTCTTCTCTCCTCCTTTCTCTTTCACCATTGTTCTGCTTCCTCTGGGCATGTCAATATGAATCAAAATTAGGCCGAAAGGATTTGAGGTGATAAAACCCGAGATGAGTTAGAAGTAAAGTGATAGAATGTATTGCTGCGCTCCACTGTGCTGTGAGATATTCTGCCAATTTATTGGAAGTGGCTGAAATGTGCTGTTAGAAATTATCTGCTTTCTAAACAGCAAGTCTTCCCAGTAGGGCAGAAGTTACAAGTTTCTCCTTGTTTTACAAGGCTATAGTTAGTGCTGCAAGCTCCTATTTTTGGATACTTTAGTGACTACTGTGAGAGTTTGTGTGTGATAAGGAAGACTGGGAAGGCAAATTCACATCTTCCCAAATTAGCATCCTCTACACACCCGTTTTTCTGCACTTTGTCCCATTTTGTGCAAGAGCAGCTGCCCTCGCGAGGGCATAAAGAAGGTGTGATATATCCCTATGTCTGCAGAGTTGTCTATTGGAGAATCTTTCAGCATCTAAATGGATTTCCTCAGCGAGGATGTCAGGGTGCCTAATAGTATTAGGGTTACAGTTAGGCCTGAAATATATTTTGCTTGTTTGTTTCACTAAAAGTACTGTTTTTCTGATGTCTCTTTAAAATTAGGATAAATACTTTAAAACCAGCCAATGTAATCAGAAAGATTTTTTGGGAGAACTTCATAATTCAGAGAAAATAAGAAAATACTCAGAAAGTGAAAAAAACCCCCTTATCTTCATATATTCAAACACTGAGTTTAGATTGTAAAATGTCAGCAATTCAATTTCATTTTAATAAGATTCAAGGATATTTTAAAAATTAGTAAGGACGTAGAATTGGCTTCATATTGAGATGCCAAGTCTGTATAACTCTGACCTGATCGAATGCAAGATTTCCTAATTCAGAGTAAGCCAAATGCAAGTTAACTTCAATTATACATGAAAATGATTTAAGGAATGTACAGTTGAAAAAATTTCAATAAATTATGTATCAAATTGAGTCATTCTACCACATTGTTGTCACAAATGCAACACGTCAAGGACACCACATTTAAAAAAAAATTGTGGATGAATATAGAAAACACAAAATATAATTAACTCTGACTGCTGTTAGACTCACATTTGTCTGCCTGATTAAAATTTAACCCAAATAAATTAAAAATAATTGAAAAGAATCTCTCAGCAACCTGAAACCTTTTCCTAAGTCTTGTAAGCTCACTGCAGTTTTCTTCCTGTAGCTGTGTTGACTCCAAACAGATAATAGCTGTGAAGGATCCAGCAGGAAAATATGGTGTTTTGATGAAGGTCCCAGTAGGGAAGAATATAGTTTTATCCCAGTGGAGAACAAAACACTCCGGGGGATGCCCAGGCTGAAATAATGGTTGGATGAAAGAAGTAGCCCCGATCCCAGCTCTTCTTGCGCTGCCAATGCTGCTTAAGGTGGACAAAGCATATCCTTTAGATCAGCTCATATCTATATAGATATAAGTACCTCTTCCCACCCAGCCCTGCCCCTTCTAGTAAGATTTAGCTCTTGTTCATTGAAAAGCAACAAGGGTGATTCTGCACCTCCTTTTATAGAAAGGCCCAGTCCCCTCTCCCTTCCTTCGTTGTCCAGAGGGAGCAGTTTCAGGGTTTATCGGTGCTACCCACTGGCACACGTGAGAGGAGAAGAAAAGAGGTTTGTGGCAGAAACAAAACCACCCGCGGCTAGGACAGGCTGTAGCCTAATTAAACTTAACTGTCCCTGAGTGCTTTCTTGAGAATAGTTGTTCAGAATTACCTAAACTAATCCACTTTCTTAAAACCCCCTGAGGCTTTGTTTTCCTCTTGTTTATTAGGATTTTACCTTTCTAATACCCATGATAGTGATAATGTTGCTTTTTGATTTACGCTGAGGAATCTGTGAGCAGAATTTTGCCAGTAGGCATTAAGAGAGAAGATCTCATCCTCAGAGAGCTCTTCAGCCTGAGAAACATCTTCATCCTCTGCCCACTGACGTTAGTCCCAGCCTTCTCCACCTGCCAAGTAAGTTGCAAGCTCAACTGTTTATTAAAAGTTTTTGAGAAACACCAAAATTAGCCACTGCAAACCGACTTGAATAGAAGATTCAAGGCCTCAGAAAGAAACTGCAAAAACTTTCTTGTTAATGAGAAAATATAATCTTCTAATTATAGAACTCCTTTTTATTCTAGAGAGCCTCATCAGTTTGGGCTCGACCTCATCTTTCTCCCCGTTTGCTCACCACTTGCGTATTTTCTATGCAGTGTCTCGCAATTAAGGGGACTGCAGAAGCAGAACTAGGCCCTTTATAAGCGAGTAGATATCTAACTATAAATAAGTAATAATCTACCACTTAACAAAAGCCTTTGAGAGGGCAAAAGAGCACTGCAGTGTTGTATAACGACCGTCACAGCCGAGTTCAGGAGAGGAAGAAGAGGAGATCCCAAATGGAAAAGGGAGAATTTAGGTGCAGAGAGAAAATGAAATTAGAAAAATGCAGTTTGGCTGTGCTGGCATTTCAATATGAGCACATTGTAAGAGCTCATTTTAAAATTTTCTGGAGGAGTATGTTTCCTTTGGAAAATGATGATAATGTCAGAATGTAAGCATTTGGCCGAACCGTGAACTATGGCAGTGCCCTCCCCAGAAATCAGGCAAGTGGGGGAAACCTGCCTGGGGTCAGGCACCCTGGATCCACGTCCTGCATCGCCCAGGCCACTGCTCACCCTTCCCCCAGCTGGTTTTTGTCCTGAGTTTTAGGCAGAAAACAAGTAACTGTTCTGCCAGCTCCTGAAGAGCTGCTGGGCCGGAGAGGCTCACAGAGGTGGACCCCACAGCTGCTTCTGGTGAAAAAATTGATAAAAAGTTGAACAGAATTTCCCCCCATTTTTCTAAAATTGCAAAAAAAAAGTCATTCTTCACAGGCAATGTCGACACTTCTATTTTCATTCCGCAACTAGAATTTTAATGTTGGGATTTTTCAAAAGAAAAAAAGTATTTTCTTGAAGAATTATTGCTTTGATCTAACACCACAAAATTAGGCTTCTCTCTATTTTTCTAATAATGAAGTCTTCACATTTTTAGTTTTTACAAAATTGTCAGGGACCTTGACCATGGGTTTGTTTTCCTTAACTTTAGAACTAGATTCGTTTTCTTATGAAGCCTGATGGATGCAGATACTTTGCCCTTGACCACGTGTTTCATTTAAGTGGTATTCCATTAATTTTTCCATGTTTTTAATGAACATACTTATTTAGTTTTATTTTAACTGCAGAATTGCACTGGTATAATTTAAAATATGAATTTAATTTAATATGAGTAAACCAGTGCATAAAAACTTAGGTTTCTTTTAGTTCAATTTGAGTGGTTCATTTTTTTCATTTTATGTTACATTGTTAGAAAGGTTTTCTTCTAGTTGGCAACAAGCTACTTTGCTCCCTAAAATAATAGGATATGCGAAATCTTTTACATTGATTTAATTACATTATCTGGTTTAAATTATATGAATTCTCCTTTCTCATATAATCATCCTACGTGCACAGCTTTAAAGGAACCTATAGATTTCCCTTTTTCTGTTGATGGATCTATTTGTGAACATTTGGCACTGGAAAATAATACAGCCTTAAAAAAGCCATTGTATCTGCTTGGCAGACCATTTTCTGTTTAGGTGAATCTGAGTAGTCATATAAAGTCTGTTTTTTCCATTCCAAACGTACATAAACATCTTCTGGACCCCTTCCTAGCAACACAGGAGGTATCCGAGCACTTCATTCTGCCCTCGATGTGTGGATTTCTGCAGAGGTAACACTCCTGCTCACAAAAGCAAAGCCTGGGCTGCTCTACGTTAACAATTACTCTGATATTTGCTACGGACCTTCGATGTGACTCCGTCCTGCTGGTAGAGCCCGGCTTTGGTGGTTACAGAGTTCAGCGCCTGCGAAGGTAATGGGGGAGGGAAAGTGAAAGCAGTTGTGACCCCAATCGCTTTATGGGCTGGATTCTACCCTCCAAGACCCCTGAACCCAGTCAGTTTGCACATGTATAATGAAAACTTTGTAGGAAAACATGGGGATGAGAGACAGAAAGAGGATAAACACAGATTTATGTAGCAAATAAACTAGAGGAGATTACTTCTCTGTCAGCTGAGTACAGCTGCATCCCACTAAATTCAGTCTCTGCTTAATGTGATTCTCCTCATACTTTGATCAAAACCACAGGAATGTACTAAAGAGAACACAGCTCCTTCCCTGCACCCCCTCTTATTTTGATCGGCTTTGATCCCCGAGGCAGCTGTTACTTGAAAACTTGAAGAAATAGATATGTAATTAATAGCAAGGGAGCCAGAACTGTGAAACTTAAGATGTAAGAAAGAAATTTTGATAACAAAAAGGACTGTAAGGCAAACAATAATCTTTACTGATTTTATATACCATACCTAGCACATTTGGTTCCTCTACCTAGTTAAGGAGGATGACTTTCAGTGGCAATAGCAGGGCGGCGTTTTGATTATTTGGTACTTCAAGGAGCTGAATTTCATTTTCAGGTTATGAATGGACCTGAATATCAGCAGTTTCTCTTTGCAATTCTTTGACACACCAAGCTGTTGGAAAGGCTTTGAAATCTGCTCTTTTCTCTGAGATTTCTGACCCACTGGAGGATTTTAAGCAAGTGACTACACCTCCATGTACCTCAATTTCCCCATCTAGAAATCGAGGATGATAATACACCTGTATCTTGAGACCCACCTACTGCACATGCGGTATGAGAACAGTGCTATTTTTATAAGAATTTGGTTTGTGCAATGCCTCCATCTTGATAATCAGAACAGCTTGGTTTTAATTCAAAGTGACAAGAAGAGACTTAAATGAAACAGGGCGGTTTGTGGATACACAAGATTAATTTATTTAATATATAATTATTTTCCATATGAATGTATATATTTCTTCTGGGATTTAATGTATACAAAGTTTTCCTGGACAGTTGAGAGCTCTCACCTCCTTTAACTGTAAATTATTACTCTGTGCAACAGATCAGACTGTGTGCTTCCCTGAGAAGCATCTAATGATATTCTTAGAAGCCGCTTTTTAATCATTTCTGAGCGTCGATAATATTTTTAAAATTTTTAAAGATGCAGATTATCCGAAAAAAAAGCAGAGATTAAAGTACCTAAAGAAAAATTCTATTCTGTGCCTCCAGCAGGCAGAAATCTCAGTCCAGTTCTAGCTCTGAGTCAGGTAAGATTTACTCCGTCCCTCTTCCCAGCCAGTGCAGAGGGAATTTTGGCCTATAATGAGATCTGAGGAGCCGGGCTCCTGTTAAGAGTTTGCTCACGAGCACGAGAGAGGTGAGCTCTTGTTGTTCACATCTTTGCCTGCTTTTCCCAGCTTGGGAGCCAGCACCAACAAGACTGTTCTAGAGATAAATAGTGACACTGGTGACACTAGTCGGCAGGAGAACAGCGGCAGGAGTGTGGCAGGTAACCCTTCTCCGCCTTCAGCTCCGCTGATCAATCGTCGGAGCCTGGGAGAGCCGGCAGCCAGGAGAGCCTCTGGCCCTTTATCCCTCTACGGTGACTTCTCACCCTCCTCATCTTTGGCGTGTTTGAGTTGGGCCCTCCTTAGATACAGGATTCAAAGCATTGTGCCTGACAGCCCTGGCATACAAGCACATGCAATTAACAGCAGATTTACAAATGTCACTGCCTGGTATCTTCATTGTGGTGGCACACAAAAGGCTGTTTGGAACTCAGAGCTCCTTACGGCACAAAATCAATGAGTAAAATTGTTTAAAAAATACACATCTATAGAGCTTTAGGTCCTTGTGCTTCTCGCTGGAGTAAAATGCATTAGTTCCCTGGGGAACTGTGGGAAATTACAACTGCTGTTCTAATTTTCTCAATAAAAGAAAATTTAAAAGCCCTCAGCAAGCACTCAGGAAATGGCACTTTGCATTTGAGCCTTGATCACGATAAACGTATTTATTCAGTGGAAGAATTACTGTAAGAGAATATTTTAAGGGCTTTTTGGATAGATTTTTTCCACCCAAACTTATGTCAGACAATGGCCTGTCAATCACCTGAAATGCACATTCCAAAAGGCACAATGTAACTATTCTTTGAGAAAAAGGAAAGTTCTGAGTTGGGTATTCGGGGTGGGGGTGGGGGGATGGTGGTTTTGTTTGGTTTTTTTTAATGGTGGCTTTTTCCATTGTGACATTTGAAAGTTCAGCTGTGACACGGAGTGGTTTGTGAAGACGAATTGGCCAGTGACTCACAAATGGCTCCCGAATTCGCTGTTCTGGGAACCAGCAGGCGAAGGGAAGCTGCAGAGCCTGTCAGGAGCCGGGCTGTTTGATGTACTGCCTGCTCCGACCTCCAGGCACCCTGCCCTGCTCTAACCTGTTTCTTATTATTTTTAGTTGCCACTATTTTTGAGTCGGCAATTATATATTGTGCTTTCTCTTTGCTACAGACCTATTAAAATAATACTGGCACAGGATCTATGGTTATATATTTGTTTTTCTTCGAAAAATGTTTGCCTTGGCTGAAATGGGGGTAACGTGGAGGCCACAGGGAGATAAATGCCAGCCCCACGTTGCCACCTCATACCATATTTCTGAGATTATCTTTTCTCGAATGTTTCTTTTGCTCTAAGCCACAGGCCCCAAATTCAGAGATGAGCTGAAATAACTGCTGGCTGAAAAAGTTGCAGATGATACAGATATCCACTGGAACTGGGTTTTAGAGAGAACATTCGGGTAATACAGAATGGAACACCAAATTATATATCATTAGATATGGGTACAGTTTCCTCTAAATGTTTTGAAAAAATATAATTGTGGACTAATGCATTTGGGCTAAATTCACTGATGTACTAAGTGTTGTGATGGTGTTTGCTGTCATGAAATTCTGACTTTCCTATATCAATATTATCAGAAAACTTGTGGAGAGTGACGGAGCTTTCAGAATTCATGGAGATTTCAGCGTGTTTTGAGGAGGTCCCAAGGCACTGCAAAATACATCCAGTGGGTGGTCATGAGAGAACACAGAGGCCATTCCTTAACAACTCAATGGACCACTTAAAGGTAAGGTTGGCCCAGAGGCTCACAGGTTACGTGGTCATACAACCTGATCTCTGCTGACTTCTTTTGTCTTGTATGTGATGAAATCTGTAGGTTCTTGTTACATCTGGCTGAAGGAGGTACGACAGCAGAAGAGGGTGCCAGCCCGATGAGGACTTCCCACGCTCAGGTATCATGAAGGGCACGTCCACACCACACAACAAAACTGACAGCACTCTGACTTCGTTAATGCGATGTTCCTGAGCTAATGAGTCTGCCTGCAAAGCCGGTGGTGTTACCCCAGGTATGGCACCACACCAGAGCAGCCACCTTGTGGTCAAGACCTTGGTGTCAAGACCTTGGTGCTGTGTCACTGGCTGAACATCCTCGTGCCGGGCAGCAGGAGCGATGGACTCTCCTAATGGTGTGCCGACTGCCATAGAATGTTCCCTGCAGGAGTTTTGTGTAAAAGGCATAAAAATGTTGAAAGGTACATCGTAGACCAGACTGTATATTGATGGGTAGACCCTGAATTATGTCACAGCCCTGAGAGCTTATCAAAGTTAAGTTGAATCCCCCATCAGACCATTAAAAAAGGCAGGTTTTTGTAGGGATTGGTGACATGAACCAACCATGGGTGTCACCTGGTGTGGTCATGGTCCGGGAGCAGCTGCAGGGACTGGCAGCATCGTCCCAGCTCTGTGTAAGCCATCAGGGTTTGCTGTGCCGTGGGCTGGGATTTCTGTGCTGCATTGCTCAGAGGCACAGCACAGCAGATCACCCTTCATTTTTCTCCCCCGTGGTCTGGCACAAACAAATAAGAGCTGGAACTAAAATGGTTAGCATAGGTTTATTAACTTGGAGGAAAACAAATCATAAAAGGGTAAATTGAAATTAACTGGGTTGAACACAGGGTAAATCAATAGGATTATAGAAGGGTCACAAAAAGGGAGGATTTTCTTCTATTCTGTGACCTTTTCTGAGGACAAGCTTGAGGAAACACATGAGACAGAAAAGAAAAGACTCTGAGCTCTAGCTAAATAGCAATAACCAGATGTTCTTAGCAGGTGCTGTAAGCCCTGAACAGTGGGATTTTGCTACATGATGTCTTATTTGTCTAAACCCAAAAAAGGGCTTAGACTAAGGCCAGAAAGATGCAGGTGGCTACAGGCTCTGCTTCCAAAAGCTCAATGGCATCTCATTTGCTCTGCCTGGAACACAGAAGGAACATTTCTTCTCAACAGACAACTGATCTAAGAATAACTCCCTCAAACAGAGTTTCAGGCTTCTTTTTGTACATAGAAATTAAACAGAAGAAGTTCTAGGAAGACTGAGACAAATTTTGTTATTAGGAATTTCCAGAAAGTTCTCGAGGACTTCAGTTCCCCATCCAGGGCAGTTTGTACTGTGGTTGCAGAATGTGTAATAATAACAATGTCTAACCCTGCAAGAGCTATTGCTGCAGGCAGCGGTTGCTGCAGTACCTACTGTATTACTAGAAACTGATTGAAATCATTCTGAGTATGAAATATAAAATTATAATCTGTGCCATGAATCATTATCATAAATCTTTCTGTGCATATATATACCTAATGGTGGTTGTCTCCACTCCTGGAATATGATTCAATTTATATGATCTCTTTTAGCGTAAGCCAAACAGTAGTTTATTTCCTAAAGCTAATGGTGAATCAAGAGGAACATCAAGGTCCAGTTTGATTAATGGGTGAATGCTGGGTTAGAATAAGGTGACTAATTGTACAGTAGAGACAACTGGGAAAATCCAGTCACTAATAACCTGGACAAAGAAGTAACCCACATTTTAATGAAGCCTCCTACCTGTGCTTTGGATAGGGTCTGCATGAGTTAGGGAAAAAAGGATAGAAGACAACTGGGAAACAAATAATCTATTTCTTGGAGGTACTACAAATGTGATGAAATGCAACAAAAATTGGTTTCTACACAGAAAAATGCCAGCTAATCTATCTCAAGAAAAATAGTTCAACTTGTACACACTTACTGTGAGGGACAAATCTGAAAGCGAGGACTGAAAAATTGTTGGAGCGTCTGTGCTCGTGCAGCATGAATTAGGAGGTAATTGTTCTCCCCATACCACGCCGATAGAATACATGCATTTCTGGGTAGCTCATTACACCAAACAAATTGAAGGTCACTCAGTGTTCTGCCGAAATAACTCCTGAGGGATGTCTGAATAGACAAAAGAAGGAAGACTGGAATGGATCAATATTTATAGGCTGGTGAAAGAAAGGTTAAGTGGTTGAGAGTCAAAGAACTCGCCAACAATCTACAAATGGGATAAGAAGTGAGAAGGACGAGGAATTATTTAGGATGTTCTGAGGCAGAAGGAAGGGAGAAATGAAAATTTAGGCTGGAAACTAAGATAAAAACTCTAATACAGAAATGAACCATCCAGTGTGAAATTCTCCTGGGAAGTACTTAAACCTCATTGCTCAACGACTTGGACAAAGTCTTGACTAAATATATTTCAGCAAATAATTTATTTCTGCTAGTATCAGGACACGACCTTCTCACAACCTCCCATAACTCCAGGGCATTTGGTACGTGCCCTGTGAAGCAGCAGCAGGGCCCGGGCTGGGTACAGGGAACCCCAGAGAAATGCAGCTCGGACCCGTGACAGGACCAGTCCAACCTCCAAGGTGAGTCCGTGTAGATCTACACTGAGTGAGTACCCCCAAAAGACTTCTAGACTCGTAAGTCAGGTTGTATTACAATATAAACCACAGCAATTAACTTCTTTATCTATAGCCAACTCTAAAGTGAACACGAATTTAAAAAAATAATGTCTGTCTCTGCTGTTTGTGACTTTGCAGATTGTGTCTTTCCTTCCAGATTTACTTTTTGACAACTCAATGACTTTCTGTTCCGGTCCTTAGGAATCTTCTTCATGGAAGCACTAAGGGTCTCACTGTCTTTGCTTGGGCTCCAGGCAAAGCTCCTTACTGTGATTTGCTCTTTCTTCTTTTGCCATATCATGCCACTGGGACCAGCTTCACCAAAGAGGCTCGGTTGCTTGCATGGGAAGGAGCAGTCTCCCCATGGACTAGATGGTCCATGGAACTCAGACACACTTTTAAGGAATATTAGCAGACTGAGAACACCCAAATTAAACACTTACTGCCCTTTGCAACCTCCCATAGTACTCGGATCCCACCTCTAGCTCAGGCAAGTTCAGACAAAAGCCTCTGGGCTGTTTGGTAGCACACGTGAAAGTAGTTACAACCTCAAATCACAGATGATCCGGAAAAAAATACTAAAAGCCACTGCTGTGCCTGGCGCTGACAGCTCTGCTGGAAGTCACACTTTACGTGTGTCACCTAAAAATGAATCAAAGCCAGATTTCCCACAGCAACATTCACAACCCAGTAAGTTACTGGTGTGGGGGAGTTTATGCTGATGCTACCACAGTGTGTTCATTTGATGCCAAGACTAAATTATACCTTTACATTCACATCATTATTAGATTTATTAAATAAAATCTATGCAATTATATCCCAAATCATTTGGGGTGACTAGCATGAAGTAGGAGAGGCATACGTCACTTTTCTGGTGGTTTTGTTTTCTGGGATAGATCAAGAGAGCATTTTCATTGACAGGATCCTTTTCGTTTTCAAGTGTGTTTTTCCCTGTAGAAATGCCCTCTGGTGTGTTTTTTGGTCTGTTTTTTTTTAATGTCAATATGGGAGTACAGCATGTGCCTGGGAGCGAATAACGACTCTAAGATGATTAACATGTTATTATTAAACTACGGGATAATTGCTGTCCTGTCGAGTGTCAGCGCGTGCGTTTCAGCAGCCCCCATGCGACTGCAGCTCCTGCGCTGAACTCCCGCTCCCTTTGATCTAAGGAGAATATTCTTCATGGTCAGCTGCTGGATGTGACCCCTTCGCAACTGCAAACAGCGTAGAGAAAACAAAGATCGATAAACACCGCTAAGTCACCTGAAATATAACACTTTTTTGTTATATTTTTTGTTGAAGTAAACCTTAAGTAAACCTTAGCAGACTTTTCACATACTGATGGGACCGGTGATAGTGAACAAGCTGAGGCAGAACCAAGTGTGAACTTCTCAAAAAAACAGCTAATTCTGCTTTTGTTGTCACAGTGTCTGCACTGAGCTCTGGCCTCCAGACTCAGACCTGGACCCAGCCCCACCAGCTGGGCCTCCTGGCTTGGAGCTGCCTCCTCACTGGGCCATCACTGGGTCATCACTGGGCTGTGTCCGACCCTGGTCCCTGTCCCCAGCTCTGACCCTGAGTTTAAAAAAATAAAATGTGGCCTTCCATTATAATTGCTTCCATTATAATTGCTTTCCAAGGTCCAGCATGTTGCATAGTCAACAACAGAAGTCAAATTTTTAAGTAATTTTGAAGTAATGGTGTATTTTGCCCAACCAGGTAAGTTAGACTGATGCAGATGGAGATACCCTGTGAAATGGTATGTTCAAACCACAGCTCACCCGATGAGAGGCTTTAATTTCTACCCTCCTGCTGCTGTGTCTTTTCAGCTGGGAGAGCTACCTGACAAGTGAAGAGAACGGTGGCTTTCTCCACTGATAGATTCATTTGGTTTGGGTTTTTTGGGGTTTTGCCAGGGAACTGGCATTTAATCGCTACGATGTGTCATGCTGCTAAGCTGCATGACAGCTTGATGCACCAAAGGACGCTCCCCACTGAAAATGTAAACTGTTTATGCTGTATATTTTTCTACCTGAGAAATCTACAGGTTTTCACTGGTAATGGCTTTTCGTTTTTCCAGCTAAATTACACAAAAGTGTCTGCATTTCCATTCTGGTATCAGTGAAGCTAAACAGCTCTTGTACCCTTATCATAGAATCATAGAATCATAGAATCGTAGAATGGTTTGGGTTGGAAGGGGCCTTAAAGATCATCTAGTTCCCACAATATCTTTTTCTTCTCTACGATCATTATTTTAAAGCATGAAGGCAATAATATGTTTTCCCTGTGAAAAAGAAAGCCGTGTATATCACAGTAGCCAAGCTGCCGCTTTCTCCTGCTCTTTCTGGCTTCTACTGTAGCTCTTAAAGAGGCCAAATGACTGTTTCATCTCCCAGCTGGGTGAGACACAATTTCTGAGGTAGAATACAGAGGATTATGGCCCATTTTAGGCACCGACAGGAACCCCCTATTGCTCAGAGTCTACAATTACAGTATCTTAGACTTCTCTTTATAGCCCTTGTTGTATTTTTGATACCTCCCTTTGCCCCCACAGAAGAGACTATGTATCTTAATCTACTTTTCCCCTATAATTTCCCTATCCTATATCCTCCTTTCACTTGTTGTTGGGGAGGGTTTTTTGACAGCTCTTTGCAACAGATGATTTGTCAAAGACTCCAAACAGTTTCTGACCACCCGATACCATAAATCCTTTCTCTGCTGCCCACCCCTCACAAGAAGGCGCTGTTACCTCTGCTTGGGGAGAACCTTTCCTCCTTTTATCTTGGCATTCGATGCCCAAATGGCCCTTGCAGTCCAGGGGGAAACACTTCTTACGTTTTGACATTTCTGAACCTCTTCTGGATTGCAGGACCCAAAACGCTGGTTGGATGCCGCATATTATTTGAATTCGCTGATTTTGAAGAAAAACTGTCCCTTGTATTTTTCAGATGTGCTTTGTGATTACTCCTAGCACAAGGCAGACTTTTCACTTTTAGAGAAGTGAAGCGCTACATTTGCATTCTGAGATTAAAAACCAAGTTTTTGGTGAGAAAGATAAAAAATATTGGAACTCTGCCTTTAAGGACTGACAATAATCTATTTTCCCAGCTGTCACTGGAATTTCTCCGAGGCACATTGTGGCAGCAGGAGCCAACAAGACACAGCCACATCTGCTTAAAGTGTTGCTTTTCGGGACCAACCTCCTCCTGGACTATTAACCTTCTGTTGAAACCTGTGACTGTAAGTACGGTATCTAGCACTAACCAAGCCTTATAACATATTTTAAAGTGCTACATCATTTCCTTCCAACTTCTCAACTTCAGGAAACGTTCTAGTGCAGCTTTGGGTAACTTTCACCGTCACTCAAGATACAGATTAGCACTTGACCAGACCGAACTGTGCTCATAAGGGTTTTGTTGACGGCTTTTTATAGGCAGTGTGTTGACATTTTGTACAGATGGAAAAATTTGGATTTCTTTCTCCCACTTAGTGCTCTCTTACACACGTACACACAGTCCCTCGTGTATAGATTTGCCAGTTTTAGCAGAATCAGATCATGACAGCTACAAGAGGGGAGTTTTAAACACCAGTCTTTTGAATTTGTATGTTTATTTTGCACTCGCAATCAACTGGTCACAGAGTCACACCTGTAATTAGTTGCAACAGCAAACAATTTAATTTGCATATGTAAGAACTTTCTTTGTGGTGCTAATACTCATCCTTTTTTAGGGCAGAATTTGCAGAGGTACTTACATGCCTGACCTACTCCTATGGCTTTTGAAACCTTGGGCACCATTGTGTGACTTCAGCTGCCGATACCTTTAAAACCAGAGAATTTGGTATCAGTGTCATAGAATATGCTACAAAAGAGAGATGAATGGGACCTGTAATTTCCATATCGGTTTCTCTCTGCATTTGATTTGGGTCATGATATTAAAGGTTGGTGATTTTTTGGGTTTTTTTAAGAGAGAAATTCTGGCTCTTGCTGTACTTTCACCACGGCTCCTTTCTGCTCCAAGCCTGTGGTTGGTACCTGCTCTCATACACTTCTTTCACAGAAGCATTCTTTTTTCACATTTCAAGCTGCCTCCTCTTTTCTTCTTTCTGCTTTAGATTTTCAATTGTTTCAGAGCTGCTGTTCCCTGTGATTAGGTATTTGAGCTCAACTGCCTTAATAAGACAAGAATCTAGAGACAGTCAAGAGATGTGTATGACTTACCTCCAAACAGCCCCAGCCAAGGAGGGTCTGGACTTCGACACTTGATTGCACTGATGTGTTGTGATTAATGTTCCCCAAATTGCAGACAGCAGTGCAAGCACAGAGAGATTAATGACTGATTTCTGACTTTCACGCTTGACCTGAAACCTGCTGAAGTCAACAGGAGCCCCTAAAGCCTTCATCCAAAATCCATCAGGGGCACTGAACTTCACGTTAAAACCAGTGGCAGTTGTTTCTGTCCTGGCCTTTGTGGCTTGTTCGTTGAGCCCAAAGGCAGACTGGAACAGCAGGCAACAGATCTTACTTATAGACTTTAAAAGTTTATGATACAAATTGGAAACCCCTAATAATATATCATAAACCTAAGGATAACTATGAAATACTGAGCAGATATAATTTATTTTTTGCCATGGCTTATTAATTTACTTGCAAATCAGTCCAGCTTCTGGATTTAACACTGCGAGGGATTCACCAAATGTTTAAACAAAGCAATATCCTACACATACATCAGTTTGGCATCTCACTTCCTTCTGGCCTCTGCTTCTGGTTGTGGATTGGAAAAACACGGGAGACTAATGACTGTCTACATGTGAGGGTCACTACTTATGGCTGTGAGTTACTGGACTTGTACCATCCAGATAGTACTGGAATTAACTTCTCTTTCTATTTGCGAAAGTATTTGTTGAACACTGCATTTCCAGACAACTCTTATTGAGATAAAAATTAATTGTAAATCATATCACACTGACTCAGCTTAGCAACTTTAATGGGAGTTTCATCTGCTTAGGACAAAACTCACTTTTTGATATATTTTATGTGTTTTAAATAAAGATATGCTCATGCATTACATGGGAGCAGACATGCATATAATTAATCTGTTTTGTAAAGTTGTCAACTATTGAACTCTTCATGAGTTAAAACAGTTTCAACTTTCTAATTTTAGTGTAGGATAAATAGTGACAAATTTTAAAGAAGTTAAGAGGCTGCTAATTAATTTGTGACACACCCTGTTCACTGTCAGCAATTAAGAAAACAACTTCTTATATTTGCTAATTGCTCTGTAGCCAGTATTTATTACGGATACTGCACAAATGGAATATTGCATACAAAAAGAAAAAAGCTGCTTTACTAGGAATAAAAGAACTCCAACTGGTTTAGATCTTCAGAACACTTTAGTGACTTCTTTGAACACCTTTGGAAAGTCCACACACATGACATGACAATTTAGAAAGATGGGAATTGCCGGAGTAAGAACTTTCCAATGAAGACATGAATATGGGCCTACTATGGGTGAGAGACTGAATAACGGAGGGTAGTTGCACGCTTAAAGTTAAGCATCTCCTTGCAGCGCCTACAGACTTGAGATCAAATACTCCTTCTTCATTTTGCTGTATGCTGGAGATATAATTTTGGTTTGTAGGTAATAATCCACTCTGCTGACTGGAGAGTCGCCGTTGCTGACTGTAAATTGTGATGATTTACTCTAAACCCCAGAAACCAGAATGACTCTCCCTTGCTATAAAGCACTATCAGTCTGTGGAGTGTGAGAAGCTGGAAAATTAATTTAAAAACCTCACAGAAACCTGTCTGCTCGGTGTACCTTTTGCCAAGTGCCTCATGGATGACAGGAATTTGCTCTAGGTGGTATTTCTCGATGTGCTTCAAGCTGTATGGGTGGGTGTCCACGCATCGGCTGTCAAACACACAAACCTTCATTCACAACAGCCTGGTTTTTCAGATGTCGGTTAAAAAATGGCAATGCCAACGTTTCCTTCAGTAACATTTTCAGTCTCACCTGAAACCTTCAAACACTTGTCACTGCTCTGCAGGCACAAAACGCTGTGCTAATGCCCAAGCAGGGATCCTTAGAGCACACAACGGCTCAGCGGTGCCACTGCCTGCGGTTTGACAGGACTCGCCAGCAGTCGGAGGGGGTTCTCTATTGACATTTCGTAACTATTATTTCTGTTGTACTCCAACAGGGTCTAATTGCTGATTCAGAGCCCGGGCAGTTTCCACAGTCCATCCATGCGCATTTATTGCATGTGACCGACTCTTCTTTATCTACATATTGCCCGAAATCTGAGTAGTGCAGAAGTCCACAACATCCCAAGCGGGTGCTGAGGGATATCCAGGTAAGTCCACACGTCACTGAATTGCTCTCTTGTTTCACAGAGCACCCCAAAGCTGGGCTTAACAGTGAAGTTTTACCAGCAGGTCAGAGGAGGTTCCCCTCCCCCTCTGATCTGCCCTGGGGAGGCTCCATCTAGAACATTGTGTCCAGTTCTGGGCTCCCCAGTTCCAGAAGGACAGGGAACTGCTGGAGAGGGTACAGCAGAGGGTTACAAAGATGATGAGGGGACTGGAGCATCTCTCTGATGAGGGAAGGCTGAGGGAGTTGGGTCTTTTTAGTCTGGAGAAGAGAAGACTGAGGGGGGATCTGATCAACGCCTATAAATACTTAAAGGGAGGGTG
>JAOXNO010000052.1:1744071-1772463 GCA_028565335.1 Limnodromus scolopaceus | reverse complement strand
TCCCCAGCTCTCCTGTAGCTCCCTTCAGATATTGGAAGGCTGCTATGAGGTCTCCCCGGAGCCTTCTCTTCTCCAGGGTGAACAACCCCAGCTCTCTCAGCCTGTCTTCACAGGAGAGGTGCTCCATCCCTCTGATCATCTTTGTGGCCCTCCTCTGGACCCGTTCCAACAGGTCTATGTCCTTCCTGTGTTGAGGACTCCAAAGCTGGACACAATTTTTAACATGTTTTCCCATTGTAAATCATTGTGTGGTTTCTGGCTGTAGCTCGGTCGGTTTGTAACCGTGGCTTTCTCCCCTGTTGCAGAGTGCTATGCTGTTATGCCTCCCCTGGAGCGGTTCATGGAGGTTCCCAGGGAAGATAGGAGAGAATTTTTTTTCCGAGACATCGAGCGTGGTGATATCGTGATCGGCAGGATTACCTCCATTCGCGAGTTTGGCTTCTTCATGGTGTTGATTTGCCTGGGAAGTGGGATCGTGCGGGAGATTTCTGATGTAGAGATCACTGTAAGATAGAGCTTTGATCAATATTTTATTCTTGTCTCGTAGTAACTTTTTAACCTATTAGTTGCCTGTTACATCTCTTAACGGAGTGGTCTGAGTGAAGGTGAAGCTGAGCTTTGGGCTGGCGGGTGGTAGCTGAATTTGTGGGCAGTTTATGATGCTTTGCTGAGGCAGAAAACGCTTCTTTTCATGACCTGTAGTCAATAGTTATTACTTCTGAGTCGAAAAGTTCGTCACTTAACAGATGTGCACATTTTTATTTGAACTAAGCCATGCTTTTAACTATCATGGCTCTGATGTGCATTAAGAGTAAACTAATCTGGCATAATTTTGGGCGGAAAAAAACCCCACTTTTGGTTTTGTTTATGATATTCCTACTTTGTGCTATTGCAGGCTCTCTGTCCTTTGAGAGATGTGCCGCCTCAAAGCAGCCACGGAGATCCTTTATCTTATTATCAAACCGGAGACCTCATCCAAGGTAAGAAGCCGCAGAAGTTGACAGGAATCCGTTTGCTTCCATTTTGAGGTGTTTGTGTAATTTTATCATAACTTTTACTGGTTTTATAGCCGCAGTCAAGGACGTTGATCGTTACCACCAGAAGCTCACGGTGTCGCTCTACAGCTCAGCTCTTCCACCCAACCTTTCCAGTACAAAGCTAGGCGTGATTACTTCCGATGACTTCCCACTGCATTATAAGTAAGATTGCGCTGTTCGGCTCTGCTCGCTGGGGGCACTCGGGGACTCTGGGAGCATCTTGGACAGACTGTCCTTTAAACTTGATGATGATGTAATTGGATGATTATACGCTTTTTGCTGTTCATCTTTTTAACTTGCTTGCTTTTAAATATGTCAGGTGTGGTTGGTCTTTTAGCATCTTTCCCAAAACATAAGGAAAGCAAAAAGCAGAGTGAGGCAGCTGTCACCGCGGGACTGTGCTAACAAAAAAAGCAAACAAACAAAACCAACAACAAAGCCCCAAAGGAACAAAAACCATGGGAGACTGCAATATGAAACTCTTAAAACTCTAAAATTACCCTCAGCAGACAGAATAACGCAGCTATCTCTATTTTTTGCAATGATTTTGTATATCCTGGTGATACCTAGATGGGTGCCAAAGGAGGTTTCAGCAGCTCCCTGGGGCTAAAGGACGTAAGGGTTGCTAAATAGTAGGAAAATACACACCTGAGAGAGAGCAGCTCGTGAGCAGTCATAAATGTCAATATAGTCATTTTTATTCTGAAAATAAGCATCGTAAAGTGGAGGGTAGTGCCTGAAGTTGTGTTTGTGTTCGTTGGTGCTCCTTTCCAGGCGAAGCTTGGAAGTTGCTAATACAGCGGAGACGTTCGAAGAGGTTTTGCATCGTTCCCCAGGCTTCGCTAATCCATCGTTAGTTGAATACTTAGCGGAAAAACTGGGACTAAGTGAATCAAATCCACCGTCTTTGATGAGAAGTCTTCAAATGTGAGTGATTTTTACATTGTTATTATGCTATAGCTTTGTGGAGATTATTCTAATCCACTGAAATAGACTTGGGAGTGGAACTTGTGAGTCCTGCACCGCTTACACTTAAACCTTTTTCATTTTGATTTGCATGACTGCAGCTTCCGTGTCCTTAAATATTTAAAAGCAAACTCCTCTAGAGTAAGACATTTCCATTTGAAATTGTGTTGCTCTGAATAAGCCAGACTCATTATCACACAAAACCTTTGACACCAAATAGTTTAGGAATTTATTGCTTAGATCTTTTCAGTGTCTTTGGGTTGAGATGTAGGATGTTTAGGTTTTAATGTTTTCTGTCAGGTGTTTATTCACAATGTTTACTTTAGTAACAGATGTGACCTCTTTAGTAAAATAGGCTCAGACAGATGCAGCGCTTGATGTCCTGAGCCCTGTTATAATGGGTCTCAAAGCAGGTGTGAATATGGTATGTTTTGTTAAATATATGAATTCCATTCAGCACTCTTAGAACAATTTGGCACAAACTGGTTTTAGAAATGTGAAAGAACGTTCTTGAGGTAAGGTATTGTATAAATAATATTTCAGCTTATTTCAGCTTATTTCAGCTGCATTACATGATGTAAGTTTAATTTTGTAGACTCAGAGGCCAGCATGATGTTTATTTATTTTTCCTTAAAGGAAAAATTTTAATGAAGAAGATTTTGCTCCTGCACTGAGGAAAAAGCAATCTGCATCTTGGGCCTTGAAATGGTACGTGGTATTTGTTCTTGTCAGAGCTCACTGTTAGGGGAGATTGGGTTCCAGGTTACATTTCTTAAAACAAAATACACATTGGAGTAGTTTTTCCACTGCGTGTGTTGTGATGTCACAAGGGAGATCTTCTTGAAGGTAACCCAACTGCCAAGTGGGGAGGTGTCAGGTAAAGTCTCAAGATTCAGTTCCAAAATACATGTCAGGTTTAAGGCACAACTTCTTAGAATATTTATACTGTGCTGGGCTGGTGATGAGGTGAGCGCAAGGTTTGTGGCAATACAGAGTACACAGTTTCCCATTTTATAATTGGGTGTTGAATGCCCTAATTCTGCTTGTCGTGCTAATTAAGCCTTAAACTGTGGATTCAACAAGTGTCATTAAAAAGCTAAATGTATTTCCCTGGCTGTGTTTGGACCAGCAGCTCTGGGCAGGTGCTGTTGCTTTCGGGCCATGCCGCGTATCTGGGTCTGCTACAGGGTGGAGGGGCCAGAAGTAAGAGAAACTCTTCTCCTAAAAATGTAAATTTTTGGTGGAAAAACTTCTCTTGAATCTACCATCTCAAAAAAGAAAATAAAAATTGAGTAAAACCTCAGAATTTCTGGTATCTATGCTAACAAAGCCGTGTGTTTCTTAAAACAATAGTATCTTGCAACTTTGATTAATTGCAGGAAAAGTTGCTTATAATGTTAAATTAAATATAAGTTTTAATTCTTAAAGCCTGTAATTAAAAGTTCTGAAATTCAACTCGTATCAGTTCTCTTCCAGTAAGATATCTCTTGGCAAATGCAGAGCTGAGGTTCAGGTAATAAGAAATAAAAAACCTCAGAATATTCCAGTTTGAGATGAAGTGGTTTCAGTGTGTTCCATGCTCCATCTCATCTCCTGTCCTTGGTCCAATGGTGAAGTTTAGCATTGGATGTGGTTAAGCCTCTTCCAGTTTAACAGTCGTAGATCACACATTTTGTGCAGAAAAGTGCTTAAAAATTCATTCTGTAATTGAAAACCAGCGTAATGGAGTAGCACCGTTTGCAGAAATGCTCTCCAGCGCCTTAAGATTTTGGATTAAAAACAATATATTGTTGCGGAATGATGTCAGTATTGCATTAATTTGAAATGCCAGTGTTAAGTACATGAGAACAAGGTCAAGTTTTATTGCCTGTCGCGTGTTTGGAACCATAATTTGTGAGTAATTGACAGTTTAGAGTCTGCATAGACTAACCATACGTATTATTTTCTAAATCCGTGGCTGCAGCGTGAAGGCTGGGGTTGATTATTTCAAGGTTGGGCGCCACGTGGAAGCCATGAACGAGTACAACAAGGCTTTGGAAATCGACCCGCAAAACGTCGAAGCTTTGGTAGCGCGTGGAGCTTTGTAAGTCCGCTTGTTTCATTGGGTTTTCTGCTTCATGAAAGAAAAATGTTCCTCAAATTGGTGTGACTTCTCTGTCGTTCCAGGTACGCGACAAAAGGAAGCCTGAACAAAGCCATAGGGGATTTTGAAATTGCTTTGGAAAACTGTCCTTCCCATAGAAATGCAAGGAAATACCTCTGTCAGACCCTGGTGGAAAGAGGCGGGCAGTAAGTGCTGGGCTTGGTGTTTTCTTTGGTTGTTAACAATTTTTCTCGTAATATTTTTTAATACCGTTGTGATTAGGACACAGAATGGCATCTTTCCTTCCCAACTATGGGGGGGGGTTTATTTAAAAAAAAGTCTGTTGGAAATAGACCCGCTTGTGCAGTTGGTTCACACTCTCTCCTCTGTCCCAGTGAAAATCCTGGCAAAATATCTGAGGTTTAATCCTTTCCCTGGTAGGTTCCTGGGCTTCCATAAAGACTTGGGAAATGTTCAGAAGTATTTTGAGAGGTTTGGTGGTGTGTGGTTTTTTTATTTTTGAGGGGTTTTTTTTAAGAAATTACTTGTAACAAAATGCTATCCTGTTGCTCTTACCGAAAGATTAGTTAACCGCCGTAACACAAAGTTGTACTTCTGAATGTTCAGGGAATAGATTTGTTTGAAGCCCTGTGTTAAGAAGAGAGAGCCTGTATTTTTGAAAGTGAAATTGAAATTTCAGAGACTCTTATTACTGATGATGAGGAGGAGGTAGCGTGTCCGAAACACCGTTTTATTTCTTCCCTGGGATGGGGCAGGATGAGGGTGGGGTCTGGGAGGGGCGCAGTGGTCGTGTCAGCGCGAATGAGAAAGGTAGTCCTAAAAATAAGAAAAAACCGTCAAAATCTGTGGCTTAACTGTGTATGAATTATCCCTTGAATTTTAGGTTGGAAGAAGAAGACAAACTATTAAACGCTGAGAATTACTATAAAAAAGCCTTAAGCTTGGATGAGAGTTTTCAGGAAGCAGAAGAGGCCTTGACGAAGCTCCGTAAGCACATGCAGGTGATTCTTTACTTTCCCTTCACACGGTGCTCTCAATGGCAATGAACAAACACGAAAAATCACGTTGATTCTACTGAAGAGGGAGAGTTTAAGTTGATGGTTTGTCTTACTCTCTGCTTCCCTTCTCCACGATAACTGCTTTACAGCGAGCATTATGGCTGTACCTACCAGAAGAAAGGCACCTCTTGGTGACTCCAGTATGTGAACACGACAGTAAAGAAACACTGAACAGTGGAGACGGGGAGGGCAGAGCCCGTTAACCCTGTCGGCTACAGCAGGGATAAGAATATTCCATCACATCAGCATGATTAATAATGTAAAATTAAAATATTCTGTGAATACAACCATGCAAAGGGTAAAACACTGAAGGAAGCCAAAGAAACGTTGCACCCCATCCTACTGGGTGGATCCTTGTCATTTGGGGGAATTATAAAAGGTAGAGTAACACCAGCCAGAGCTGACTCACGGGAAGCTCCATGTGAGAGGGGGAATAAGGAGGTGGTTTAAAGGAAAACAGGAGGAGGTGGAGGGCGGGTGGGCAGTCTGGAGTATCTTCACTTTCTTCTGCCTTTTTCCCCTCTCTCCTCTTGCCCGCAGCATGTTTTCCAGGTGAGCCCTGCTGGGTCTCTGCTAATCTGTCTTTTTTCCTTTTCTTTACTTCCTTTGCTTGTTTTGTCTTCCAGAGAGGATCAAAGAGTAAAATAGACGCTGGGGAACAGGCTTGTTTTGTTCTGTGCTTCATGTCAGGAAGCAGAGAGCCTGGGGTAGATGGCTTTGATGGACACTTCTTCAGTTGGTGGAGCCATAATGCTGACCCGCTGTTTGAACGAAGGGGGAAGAGGAGATATGACAATCTCTTTATTAGAACTGAGCTACATCACAGATAACCCGTTGTACGGCACGTGAGCACCGGCCACTTTTGGCTGCTCTAGAAAGAGGTGTCAGTCTCAGTTAAAACGATGATGAATATTCTCAGCAAGTAGGAGACAGATTTTCCTCTGCTTTAGCATTTTCCTGGTACAATGGGTCTTTGATGCAGCAGATGAAAACCCCCATGCTATTGTTCAATAGTTTGTGTGGCCTTAACTGCAATTAAGGGTTTCCTTTATTTTATCTGTTAATACAGTTTTGGAAACAATAACCAGACTTTCTGCTCACTCTGAATACGAATAGAGCTACTCTTCAGGGCTGGAGATGGCAGAAGTCTCATCTCTAATAGACTTTAGTTTAAGGGTTATTCTTCTGATGAGATGCTCTCCTGCATTTACACGTGTTTTAGTCCGTTAGTCTGATACTGTCGCTGTTGTGCCACAACGGCTGAGAGACCCCCGAGGGATGTTTTCCTGTAATACTGATGATGTGTTTTCCTCCAATGCATTTTCTCCTGAACTGGACCGCTGCTGCTGCGTCTGACGCCTGGGGCTGCTCCTCACCAACACACCCCTGGAACATGATTTCTTGCGTAAACCACGCATCAAACTGGTCTGTGAAATTGTTACAAAACGGTTTGTATTCAAACATGGCCGACTTGAATATGTTTTTAAATGGGTTCTGCCATGTTTTATGTATAAACTACAATACTACTACTTCCCCTCAAACCTTGCTCTTTTTTTTTTTCCCTTCTCCATGTTGCTGACACTGTGGTTTTCTTGCATATCCTGTCCATGCCTTTGGGGCTCGGTGCTTCACGGTGTGCTGGGTCACGGGTACCACTGCAATGGCTGGGCAAATATATTTTTAAATGGAATAAAATCTGCAATATGGTCCTTAATATAAACCTGATTATTACTGTGGCCAACGCCAAACTCCTCAATAATATTAATTCTTGATCTGGGACTCCTGGTAAAACATCCCTGGTGTAATTACACGTTTGAATGGGGTTGGGGACATGGGGAAAAATACCTGTGTTAACACTTCTAATGTAATTTTTTTATGATGCTTGGGTTCAAAAAAGAAATCTTTGGAAATGAGGGAGAAACAAGCTACCAAAGAAGAGAGACAGAAAGAAAAGAAGGTAGAAACGAGTGCAGAAAAATTGCGTAAGCTCTTAAAAGAAGAAAAAAGGTAACTTTATATTCCGTACACTGATTGTGTGGCAATAAGCGCAGATAAGACCATGAACAATCCCATTTCCAAACACTGTCCAACAGTAGCGAGGCAGAGCTTGGAGCTGGATAAGCTGCTTCTCCTCCCGAATTCTTCTCTGGGTGGTGTCCTGCAGCGCACAGAACCCTTAGCGGAGCTTTATGTGGAAGAGAAGTTGTTTACAAACCACTTTGCAATGTGAAGTATTTCCAAAGTGCAATGCCAAATTAAACTGCGAAAGGTGCCTCTTATAACAAGCTGTTTGATGGATTTAATCTTAATTTTTTGATAAAGAGAAGACATTTGAAATTGTCTTGCCAGGTCGGGCTCAGTTTGCGTTCATGCCTTATAGTCAGTCTCAGCCAGGCTCGGGGGGGCTACAGGTTTGCTTGCTACATATTGCTTGATACTGAAGATGATCTCACCGGTTAATTACATTTTTTAGGTTGAAGAAGAAAAGGAAAGTATCAACTTCCTCCTCTTCCTCCTCCTCCTCCTCTTCCTCATCATCATCATCAAGTGATTCCTCATCCGATGTATCAGTTTCTTCTTCCTCCTCTTCCTCTCATCACAAGAAACGTAGGAAAAAGCGTCGGAAAAGATCTGAGTCTGCCCGCAGCTCCAAAAAAAGCTCATCTAGAGCTTCTTCCCACTATAAAGATGAGATGAGGAAAGAGGAGTGGTATTCGCCTCCAGCCGATACCTCCGCTTCCTTCCTTAACCAAAGTTTTGAAGTGGAAAAGCTGCTGGAAAGGCAGGAGAGCTTAGTGTGCCCCAAAACAGAGGGAAGAGGGAAAGACAGACGCAGTTCTTTTTCGAGGACTTCAGGTGATGATGAAGACTCTTTTGGAGGTAGGTCTGAAGATTCAAGAGATTCTCACAGTAGCTCCAGGACCCTGCCAAGCAGTAGCAAAACTGAAAAATACGGTAAAACTGACAGATTTTTCTCCAGTTGGAGGGGTTCTTCAGGATGGTATCATAAGTCAGGTGATCAACCCAGAACGCATTATTTTAGGAAATTTGAAAGGAACATAGAGGGGAGAAAAGAGCAGTTTAAAAGGTATGGCTCAGGTCAAGACAGGTATTACACGTCTCCTGCGGGGTCTGAGTATTATGGCAGGTCAGGGGGAAGGTACAGATCATATTCGAGCACCTCCTCACGGGAAGGTGATAGAAGTTACGACAGTGAGAGGCCTGGCCCGAGTCAGCATAAAAATGAAAGTGAGTATAAAGGCAGAAGTTCTGAGGAGAGTAATAAAACGAAGGAACCAGAGGAGGAAACGTCTCTAAATGGCACAGCACAAACAGAGAGTGGTAAAAAAAACCTGCCCCAGAACTTAGTTAACATATTTAACCAAATAGCTGAATTTGAGAGGGAAAAAGGAAGTAAACAGAAGAAACAGTGAAGTACCTAAGAAAACACTATTCTGCTGAGTGTCATTAAATGAACTTTTATCTGAGCATCTCCTGAGGAAACACATAAAAGGGTGATAAAAAGGCAGAATTTGTTCTGCTTGAACAATGTCAAAGAGCCCTTAAGGTAAAGATTGTACGGTGGAGAGAGATGCAAGGATATCTTCCTTAAAATATCAGTTATTTAAAATCTGAGTTTCCTGTGCTCTTAGCTTGGGCTGTTCCTGTACAATATTGTCTGTCTGATGGGTTGACGTCCTTTGGTGCCCCCGGCCTGTAGTTAGTTGTGGGGCTCACACCAGATCTGCACTTTAGCAACAGATGGGCTCTGTTTGATTTTCTCGTCCCCTGAGGTACTATCAACTGTTGATATTTTTGTATCAAACTAAACTTCCAGCTCTAGAAAGGGGATAACCGAATGAAAGTCATGTGCCATCATTGTATATAGCTCATTTGCTCATTAAATTTTCTTAATTTTTCTTTATTTTGTGTCTTGGTTTTTGTGCACGTCGCTGGGCTGTTTCGTACTGGTGCAGTGGTTGTACGTGCTGCGTAAGCGAACTCTTGTGAGAAGGCAAGAGCATTGTGTTCTTAAAATGCCTCAAAAATGTTCTTTAATGTAAAAAAACCAACCCAACTGAAGTAGAGGAAGAGGGAGTTTTAAACAGTGTTTATTGTCTAGGTAAGTTCAAGTGCTTTTTGGGGTGGTTGTTGTTAGACACCTTTACAAGTAGCGGGAAGGCCGTGGTTGTGCTGCCGGGGGAAATATTCCGCTCTATTTCCAGTGAGTTCCCCAAAGGTGTTTGGTGAAACACGTACCCAGCAGCTGGTACAACACCACCTGCAGCTGCGAGCTTCCCAGGTAATGCCATAGATACAGGCCAGCTGCAAAAAAGGTACTGGAATTTTGAATAGAAAAAGTACAGTTTTACTGACTTTAATCATGTACTGTCATATTTCAATTAAGGTATGATCCGAGATGACTACTTTATCAATAGGCAAGGTTGATCTTGAAACAAAACATCCATTTTCTTGCCTGGCTCATTACAGTGTAACCTACAACTGCTTTGACAGCAGCGAGAAGCCAGTTTACTGAAATTAACAGCTTTAACATAACTCTCCTTTTCATTATAAGAAAAGTGAATTAATGGCTTCTGAAGGGTTTTGCGAGTCTTGTTCTCCAGCAGCAAAATGAGAAAGTGATTTAAAGGTTATTTTATTATATAAAACATGCGCTTAACACACTTCTAGAGAATTCATTGCATACTTTAGAAGAAAGTTCAAACATAGATTTCTGATAGAAAATAGCATCAAGATTGCCAGTAGACCTTGACAGTTAAGTTACAGACTACTCAATTCGGAAGCTTTACCTAGTGTGAAGCTGTAACCGTGGCCTTCAGAAGATTACTTCAGGCTGTTTGTGCGTGTGGAGGTTCGGGAGGTGCTGGCCCTGCTGCCTGGCCGTGAGTCCACAGCAGGGCTGCCGACGGGCAGGCTCAGGTCTATGACTCTGAGCAACGGCGTCTGACTGGAGCCTGAACTCGTGCTTCTGGAGGACCTGAAAGAGAAAAGTTTGCTCCTCAGTCTACAGTAATCTCCCTGTATCAACCAGAGCTTATGATAAAGCCACCCAGCAGCACTGGTCACTGGAGGTAAGATCCCCTACACAGGTCTCTCTGGACATGGCCACTAACCCCTTCAGTGACCTGTGGGAATGTTGTTAGATCGTGACGGATTCAACATGTTACCTGCAATAATAATCGAGTACACGGTGAAAAAGGTGTCAGTAAAAGCATGCATCTGTCTGCCCTACTTAATTAGGAAAGGGAGCTCACACTACCACATGCAAAATGTGGCTGGAGCTCAAACTTCTGCTTTTATAATGTGAAACCACTAATTACAGCACAGTTAGCAAAAGTAAGTGTAATTACTCTGTGATTACTGTAGTTTTTTAAACTGTGATGGATGCTGAAGTAAACTTAATTGTGTGCTAGAAAAATCTAGTAAGGTGGGACAATACAAGGAGAAAGTGTTTAGGAAGTAAGAGGCGAGATTGAGAAGACCGTCAGGAGTGAGGAATTAGGTCATTTAGGCGCTAATTTTGCTGGTTTAAGCTTTTAACTTTTAAAAGCCAACAAATCCTTATCACCAAAGCCCAAACCCCACCGCTGGCACTTACCTGGTAGAAGCCAGTGAGCTCTGTTTGGATGGTGATCGAGAACTCTGACTACCAGCAGCCGAAGCAATTGCAGGAAGCTCTAAATTGGACTAGAAAATTTAGAAAGAAAAAGAGAGTTGATCTCATGGTCGTATAACAGGACTGAGTACATCGGGAGGGTTTATAATCCTCTGTATTGGAAAGGCTGCTGAAAGCAGATGGAACACGTTTTCTTGTTTTCCCTTAAGTATTGTTGAATTTAGGAGTTGCCCTTGAAGGACACTCAGCAGCAGCCCTGAGTGACAATTCTGGTGGCAGTTAGCTGGAAAGCTCACCTGGTGAAAGTGCATTTGAAAGGGAGTAGTTAAATCTGGATTTGCTTCTAGAACATCAGCTAACAGTTTGTCCATGGTTGTGCTGAAGCTTTTCAGTTCGCGAAGATCAATGTCTCGTTCTTCCTGTGTCTCTGTTTTAGTTTTCTTCAGAGACTGGATTTCTCTGGATAGTCTGGAACACTTTTAACAAATATTTTTAAAGCTTTGCTATTATGAAAATGCAGCACTTTTTCAGAAACCTGCTAGGTTTAAATTGTGTGGTTCTAGCCATGCTACCGGCTATCTCTATGAAGTCAGAAGTTTTCATTAATGAATATACAGACCTGTTTTATAACCCTTTCGAGTTTGGGCTTCTGTTCTTCTATGTCTTTGTTCAGCTGCAAAATAAGAGCTTGTTTTTCCTTGTTTTGCTCTTGGAAGAGAGCCTCCTGCTTCAGCACCATATCAAAATTTTTTTCCATGCTCTGCAAAGTCATTTGAAGAGCAGTTTTAGTTTATAAAGCGGTTCCGATACCCTTGCACTTTGTGTGTAACTCTGGGAGGGTCTGTTAGGGCTGCTCCTTGTTTCTAAATGTAGCTCAAGCCATTTATACTAAAGCGACAACAAACTCCTGCCTGTCGGACTGTTCAGTGCATTAATACAAGTCAGTTGCATAAGGGTGGCTCTGTTTTTTTAAAAAATAAATAAATAAATGAAAAGGCAGGAAAGGGTATGGCTTAACACCTCATTATACCCTAGGACTATGTATCTCCTTTAATTTCAGAGATGCTGTTTCTTAAGTAAGGTCTGTGTCCCACAGTGGTAGAATAAGCAATAGGAATGTTTGACCTGTAGCCTGTGACTCAGGGGTGAGAATAATCACGTGGGATGTAACAAGGTGCCTTTGATTTCTTTTGCCTATGAAAATTTTAACTAAAATGTCCCACATCAGAGTTAAGTGTTTTTCTGTCTTAGGGACCAAATGGGCTTTTTGATAACGAGGAACCAAGAGTAAGTCCTGGTCTGTTTGACCAAAACTTTTGCTTGTATTTTACCTGGAGATTTTCCTGAAGTTCCGTGACCTGTCTTCGTTTGTATCTGTATTTTTCATCAGCAGCCTTTTTCTCCTCCTCGAGTTTCAATTTCTCCTCATACTCCTCAGCTGTGATCCCAAAGGATGAGGCAGCATTAGTGCTGGACAAGCAGTGTATGCAACGCAAGCTTCACTTTAAAATAAGTTGCACTTTAACTGCGTCACGGAGTATTTCTGTAGTACGGCTGGGAGCATTGCAGAGACCTCAAGGCTTAAGGGCTTTTTAAATGCTCTCCTACTAATTCCAAATCACTGTGAAAAGGTAACCGGCTTCATGAGAGAGAATGATTTAAGAGCTACTGTGTCCAGAGCCAGCAGAGGGCACAAAAGTTAAATAATCAAGTGTTTTCTAGAATTAAGGTTTTGTAATTTCTCATGGTGATGCTTTTTATGCTCTAAACAAAGAAAGTACCCCTGAAGGAGAGCAAGCTCATGAAGTCATAAGTGGCAACGAAAAAAAGAGATGAAGATATTGTCCAGAATTTGGAGGAATCTCCAATATCCAAAAGCTCAGAGGTAGGTAGTTCCCATTTTAAAATCTGTTAACTCTACACTAAAATAGTGCAGTTTAAGTTTTACTCTTCCTCCTCATTTTCCCAGATAGGAACTTAGTACTTTTCCCCCCTCCTTTTTTGCCATGAATTCCCCTACTACACACTTGAGTTATCTATACAGCAAATAGCAATTTCTATTTTACATACTTGTCTCAGTGACTTCCTTGAAAGAGTTTCGATAATTGCTGTTGCAGTTATTAAGCACACACAAAGTGTTTTCCAGAGCTACAATTTCTTTTTCAGCTTTGCAGATCTTTGCGTCTAAATCATCGCCTTCACGCTGAAGCGCTTCCTTTTCCTGTGCGGCCTGAAAAATAAAACTTCCCGGCGTTGCGCTGCTGACGGGAACTGCAGCACGTGCTTCACGTCTTCCCCGTACCCACACCACCCAAGTAAGAGCTGAGACTGCCCGTTATATAAAACTGCTGAGAGAGTGTTAGAAATCATTCAGTTTGCCTGGAAATTCCTCAACTTGCAAGTTTCCTTTCATCCGATCAGTGAGATTTAAGGAACTGAGCCAGCTGGTGAAAGGAAGTATTTTCTGTGGTCCCTTAGAAAATCTGAGCTGGTGAAAATTCTCCACAGTTGTCGAGGGTGTGTATATACACCCACAGTCACCGCAAGGGCTGTACCGAGGGTCTTTTAACAGAATGAGGAAAAAGATGGACTCCATAGCCAAGACCCTAGCTAGAAGCGTTTTGCTTTAAGAGGAAACCGGAGAATTTGTGGAGATCAAAAAGAATAGTTTTTTGTTCCAGAATCAAGGTGTTGCGTTATGCATAAAGATTGATTTTGATTTTGGTTTTCCCCATAAAAAGCTGAAATATGCAGAGGAAAGCTGACATTCTTCAAGGTTTAAACACCATATGGTGAAATAAATACCTAAAAATAACTGAACGGTAAAAGAATTTAAGTTCATGTGAGACTGTGATAATCTTGTTGCCAGTTTATAGCAATTACCCCACGACTTCTTGTGTCTTTGTAAATTAACGAGCACTGAAGTGAAAACTTTCAAACTGCTCAAAAATAAGCAGAGGTGAGGGCTGACCACAGCGACTGACGGGAAATTGCTGTAGCATTGGGATAACAACAGTGTCAGGTTTAGACTGACAGTGAGCAGTAGACAAGGAGATTGTCTTAGTTACTTCAATAGAGCCCAGGGAAATCTATAGCTTAAATACTCTGCATAATAATGAATTATGATAATAAAATACCTTAATTACATAGTAGGCTTGAGTTTTCTCCTCTTCTCCTTCGGGTGGCATCATGACAATATTAAGAATTTCATATCTGCATCTCAGTTTATCAATTTTATTTAGGCGATCTTGAAATTCGGCACTGATTTATTTGGGAGAAGAAAATGAACAGGTTGAGGGAGGGTTTGTGTGGCAGCGATTGTGGGCAGTTCTTGCTACAGCACTTTAAATTACCGGTGTTATTACACACGCAGTCTGCGCGTGTACTGGGAGCAGGAGGGCCAGCAGCTCTGCTGCTACTGGGTTTTGTTGCTTTCCCTGTTCTCCTTTTGGTGACCTCCACTTCTCTTGCAGTTCTAAACTGCAGCAAATTTATTTTCATATTCCAGATCACCGTGCCGCAGTCCCGCCCAAAAATTTTTTAAAGGTCTGGCATTGAAATCCTCCAGCTGCACAAGCTGCCCCCTGCTGATATTATCTTAATATTGCCACCGCTGGCTGAGCGAAAGCAACAGTAGGCAACAACCCCAAATCAAATTACATGGAAGTATCAATTAGCTGTGTAATTAGCAAAGGAAAAAAGCCCCACAGTCTGCACTCTCGGTGAGCAGTTAAGGTTTAGTCACACTAAATCACTCTAATTTCCTGTTGCGGGGGGTGTGTTCAGAGCAGTGAATAAAAACCGTGCCAGATTTCAGCGGTTCAGCTCTGCAGCATGGATTTTGGGCTGGATACAGATACTGGGATTTCAGACCAAAAACTCTCCCAGGTACTTTGCACTGATTACTGCAGAAGGGAAAAGCTATTTCAGGTATGGTTGCTTTATAAGAGGGTACGGACATAATCCAGGAGATTTAATTTTGTTCTATATGACACAAAATGGAGAGCTCATCTGTTAAAAATGTGAAAAACCCAAACCAAAAGAGACTTACTGTATGAGTCAAAGACACCGGTTTTATCAAGCAGTTGGGAGTAAACCCTCTTTAAAAGCAACCTTTCTGTTCTAAATATTTTGTCACACCTCCAGACACACTGATTCCTGATTATTTTGAGAAATGCACATGATAATTGCTTTACAAAAGATGTTTGCAACTGGGGGTTCCTCTCAGCACCATGGAGGATCGTCACTAACAGAACAAACACTCATCTCTTGTTCACCAGTTGTCAAAGCCACAGGCTGGATTTCAGAAGCAGGATCTCTTGCTCACCTCAACTATCTCACTATATAACTTTGGGCAAGACTTACTTCATCCTCAATTTCTCTAATTGGTGGAATTGGGTAAATGCTTCCCTCTTTTCAGTAGGTCCCCATGTAAAATACACTCAGCAAAAGTTACGAGCGTAATTTCTGTAAGAGTCGCTACCTCACGCGCTGCCGCTCCTGCTCCACAAGTCTGATCTGGGACTCCAGCATTGCCTTATGAATCTGGATCTCCTCCCTTCTTTCTGCTATGGCTTCCTTTAACTCCAGTTTTTGTTTTTCCAGTGTTAGAACTTTCTCTGTCTTATTGCACAGAGTGTCTCGAAGACGGTTCAATTCTAGTTTCAAGAGATTATCTTCGACCATCAGTTCCTGATAAATGCCAAAAAGGTCTCAAAATAAGAAAGCATAATTTTTAATTAAGATATTTATAACAGTTAATAGGTTTTTTTATAAAACCTCCATTATTTTATCTTTTATACATACACCTGTAAGATTCATTTTGCTGTGCATTAAAAACAAAGTCTCTTATGGATCCCCAAATCTGTATCATTTCCTCTCAAAGTTCTTTTATGCCATTGGCTGCTTTCTTCTGTTCTCCTGAATTTCATCCTCAAAGAAGAGTTCCAGGTTAGGGAGACTTTTCCTTGAGGAGCAAGTGAGGTCAACAGCAAAACTTCCCCCTGCTACTTACACCCTGTGTTGTTCTACTGCCTTAGTGCTTCTGTTAGGAAGGCCAGAGATTATTGTAGGAAAAAACGCGAGTAATTAGAGGACTGGGAACTGTTTTTTTCTTTTTATAAAAATACGGGGAGAAAGACTTCCATCTTATCTCTAATACCTTAAATTAGGATGTAGATCCAAATCATCTGCTGGGAAAAGTCCCACAATTCAATAACAAAACTGTGCCAAACTTAGTAGTCGGCATCACAGATCCAGAATAAAAAAGTCAGTGCTAGTTAAAGATGTCTTTGAATAGTAAAGACATTTTCTATTTTAAAGACAATTGTTTCTCAAAAAAAAAACCACTGACCGAGCGGATATTGTGGTACAAGTAATGGGTGATGAAATTGATAACCCAAAGAAATTTTAAGCAGCAGCCACAGGAGACGCAACGCTTTGCCCAGGAAGACAATGGAAGTGACTTCAAAGCTTGGGCAGGAAGGTATAAGTCATGAAACTACAAAAGGGGGTTCTTATGGATATAATGATGTAGCACAACAGGCTTCAGATCAACTCATGAGTTTGTGTTTTAAAAACCAAACACACATGTCTTATACTAGTAAAGTTGCACAATAATACTGTACCTGCTTAATGGCTTTAGCCTTTTTCAACTCCTGATCTGATCTCTCATTGAAAAGATTTAGTTCATCGATCTTGATCATTATACCGCTGGTTTCTTCTCCTGTCTTATCCATCGCTCTCTTGAGGAAATGGACATCATTCTGTTTCCAAAGTAAGTTATGTTTTATTTATTTCAGTGAGTGTAGTTTGCCACCAGTTAAATTTTAAATGAGATGTTTTTAATTCCTGGAACCAGGAACTGTCATCATGTTGTGTCCGTGTGCTGCTGTGCAAACAGCGCCCAGAGCGTTGCAGCCCTCACGCAGAGCGCTGCTGCAGTATTAATGGCAGTGCTTTAGTTGAGTGTAGTAATTGCTACTTATACAATACAGCTCTTTCAGCCAATAAGGCACTTCTAATATAATCATGTATTTTTGTCTAGATAAAAAATATCTGGCGTGTCTGACCATGACTTTGATATTCATACTTCATGTGTTTCAGCATTAGATTAGACTCACTGCTCAAATTTTGCATCTCCTTAAAACTGAAGCACGGGCACCAGGTGCCCAACATTAAACCTTGTTATTGTGTGGATCTCCACTTAAAGGGCTAAATTGATCAAATTGTGTCTTAACTGTCACTTTGAGAAACCAGCAGTGATGTTTTATTAAAAACCAGACTTTTGTCCTTGTATGGTTTCTCTTTGGAAAGAGGTTTCAAAACTTGCTAAAATGTAGCCGATTAATAAACAAATACATTTCTTGTAAAAAAGAAACTTAAAAATTGGCTACAGATAACTGGTTCATATCTACAAGAAAGGTTCCAACCATCCAACATTTCGATGCTGGTTTTCCTGCTGAAGTGCCTCAGTTATGCAGGAATCACTTATTTTTTCTGGAAGACACAGGGAAGGTATAAAGTTTTTCACACAGGTTACACAAAGTTCAGGTGTCTTTTAATCTAATACCAAGTTATTAATAAGACTCAATCTACTCAATTCCCTGATGTTTCTAGATGTTACACAGTCAACCTGATGTTCTAAGGCAGTTACCTGAAGTTTCTTGTGCTGTGCATGTAAAACATCATACACGTTTTTCTTTTCTTCTAAGGTTTTCTTAAGTTCAGCAATTTTTGTTTCCAAAACTTGTTTTTCATCTGCATTAATCTCTCCTTCTAATCGTGACAGCCGTCTCTGCACTTGCTGAATATAAAAATCCTGTTACAATATTTTTAAAGAGAATTAATAGTCTGAGATAAGCATTTATAACCTTCCTGTAAAGCTAAAACACTGGATCTAAATACACTTGGATCTAAACATTGGCTTTAGGACAGGCACCCAATTAAGCTATTGTTTTATAATAATGTATGGCTTATAGACCTCATTAACAAAATATTCTTAGATGACTGATGAGCAGTGATGGTTCAGGAGAAATCTGCTAGAAGAGTTCCGTAGCACACTCAGCAGAGTCTGCTGTGGGGAGGCTCACAGAGGAGCTGCCATTTGCTGTTCCCAGCGGATGCTGATTTATAAAAGAGCAAATTTTCAAAGTGGTGCATAAGAAATATGCACAAAATCCAATTAGTAAATAATGGGATTTTGGCATGTACCTCTTGTATTGCTTTAAAATTTTCCCCTGAGGTGTTTGGTTCAGAGGGATCCAAGTAAAGAACTGATTTGAGAAATTAGTGGGAAAAGCAGCAGATCCAAAAAATAATGAAATTCAGAAGTGCATAATGTAGGTAGCACTACAGCAAGCTTCAGTTATTTCCATGTTATCCATATATCAAGAGACAAAAATAAATGCAGACCTCAAATTATACTGCATGGCATTCCCAAAATGGCAAGAAGTTGACAAAGATTACAGAACTCAAGCAATTTACTCTCATTAGATCCACAAAACAATCACACTATCAAGTACGTTGACATTTCACCTGGTTATATATGAATTCTTGTTGTTTCAATGCCTCTGCATCGAGTCGCTGCAGTCGACTCTTCAGATTTTTAAGTGATTTTCGACTTCCCTCAATTTCCGCCAGAACACACTTCTCCTTATCCTTCTGCTCCTTTAACTCTTGAGTCTTCCTGAAAAGTAGTTCTTTTAACTGCGTCGTTTCTGTTTCTTTTTCCTGGTGACAAATTAATCATTAAGTAGTAAGAAATAATTAATCACGTAAGTATTTTCTGAGGAATTATTTGTCCTTATCAATCATATATAGGAAGATTAAAAAAATTCAATTCTGTATTCATTAATGTGAACACAGAATTTCATAGGTTTTCAAAATGGTTGGCAAGAAAAGTCTTTGACATAAAGAAAACATAATTTTTTTTTTAAACCTGGATCCTACACTACTATTATATGAACTTTTTTTTTCTTTTCTGGGAACACTACTCTTTGTGTAGTGTTAATATACAGGGACGCCATTGTCTGAATTAATGGGACCACTTGTCTTCCTCCAGAGTTTTCCCAACACGGATACTGACGTATCTACATGTCATATTAATACTTACATTCCATTTTAATCCATAAAGGTTTGTTCTAGATAGAGCTTGCAAATTGGAACGAATCCTCATTTGCAGAAACCATGAAAAACATTTTACCTTGACAACTTTTTCTTCTTCCTTCAGTATTTCTTCCATCCTCAAAGCTTTGTCTTCTGAAGTGAGCATCTCCTCCGTCACAAGCTTCAGCTTATTGGAGAGACTTGCATTCTTTTCATTAAGAAAGCTTAATCTATATAAAATTACATTAAATTAAAAAGTAAGAAATTAAATGTACATTGTATACACAACACTGCCAAAAGCAAGCAGCGTACCTTACGAAGCAGTTGCCTAATAAAGCAGCTAAACTCCAGCCTATGATAACCAAGGCCCTCACTGATTTTTTCACGCCTTTTAAAAACAGGGATTATGAGGAGTAATTTCTAAATTGCCCAGTGCCACACACTGTCAAGGACATAAAGTAACCAGAAAGTTGGAGGCTTTAATCATTAACATTATCTAAAGTTCTCTGCCAGCTCAAGGATTTGATTATATTTCTAATACTTACAAATATTATTTTTAAAGGTCTGTGTTCTTACCTGGCTTGTTTTTTCTGAATTTCTTTCTTCAGATTGGTTACTTGTGTTCTCAAAGACTCTAGATCCGAAGCGGTTCTGTCCACAGTGGATTTCAAAGCATCCAGCTAATAAATTACAAAATGGAGCAATCAAGGTTGTCTTTGGTACGTATTATGATATTTAAAATTGTAAGGTACCTATTTATGGGAAAGTATTTTGTTTCTTTTTAACAGTGTTTTCCAAGCGAGAAGTGCTGCAAATTCTGAGGTGCTGTGAATTGGCATAGCTAATAAACTCAACAGATTAATTTACACAATCTGAATACTGGGGCAAAATACTTAAGATTAGAGAATGAATAAGGAAGGTGCTGTGGGCTGTAACTCTTGTTTTCTTAATTCATGGTTTTACAGAACACAGCTGACTTTGATGAGGTTCTCTGTGAACACAGATACCCTTGTGTATCTGCTGAATATTTCTAATTCAAACTTTATTGGGTACCTCAAATTATTTTGATTAAGACAAGGGAACACAGTGACAAAAATACACAGACATTTAATTTGGTAAAAAATGCCTGACAGCATATACTCATTAAACGGGATAGGAATACTTTACAATCAGCAGTTCATTAGTCTTCAGAGTGTCACTTAACAGTGTAAGTGTAATTGTCTTTACTTTCACTGTCGAAGAAACCTGATGGAGTGTTTACGTAGCAGGTCTCTCTGTACCAGAATGAGAAACTGGGAGGTCACACGTTGTCAGTTGGGACCCTGTAAAGTCTGTTTCTTTCCTTGTTTCTCACTTGCCTGTCACTGATGTTCTAACACCTAATAATGGGAGACTCTTCTCATTATCACGTTACATAGTGCTAATTGTGGAAAGTGTCAAGCAAGAATCTCACAGCTTAGAGATTAAAACTTAGCAATTCTGTAAACCCTCAAGTTTGCATGAATTATAGGGTAATACATTAGCCTACACCTTGTTTGAGCTACCTGCAGTTTAATTAGGGTATCAGTTTATAAAGCACCTGCTAAAGAAAAGCTATCCAAATGTGAGGCAAAAGCAGATGTGGGGTTGTTTTTTTTTTTTAAACCCCCCAGCTTCCTGAGTAGCCCAGTGATACCATTTTCTTGTTAAGAGAAAACTTAGGTAATACAAGTGTATCCCTTCTCAACAGAGCCATGAGACTTCAATTACCTCTTAGAAATACTTCTACAGGCGTTTAAGTAATTAAGCAATGCAGATGTGTATACGTGCAGATGAAGTATAAGTAACAGAGTAAGTATGGACAATATCAAGCAGGGCTTGATCACAGGGCAGCCCTATCCTACTGCCTCTTGGTTAAAAAGCCACATGAAAGCATTTGGGGGTTTTTCAAGAATTTTACAGGGTGTTCACCACTCACTTCTGAGAGCACAGGAAGGGAATTGTCTGGAATCCAGAAGAGATTTCTCTCATGTTTATACAATGCTGCTGTCTGTGTGTGCGAAAGGCAAGACACATCTCCTTCTGGAGCATCTAATAGTGTTACACCATTTAAGAGAGAATGTATCCATTTTATACCAACGCATCAGAGAATACAAACTAATCTTGTCACCACTGTCAATGAAAGGATTAAGTTGAGGGTTCAGATCCCAATAATCATGAGTAAGACTAAGAAGAGCAGATGTTTTGTTGCATTACTAACAGTCTAATCTAAAACCAGAGAAAAGGAAATGCTATTCCTGTATTTCCTCCATCTAGTCAGAAGTTCTAGTTTCAGTCTGTTTTTCTGAAGGGTTTGTACCTCCTCACCTCATCCTGGAGCTGCCCCCGGTAAGTGTCCTGAGCCTGGTACTCACTCCGCAGGTTGGAAGCTTCCCGCTCCGCAGAAGAAATTTTCTTTTCATATTCCATATTATTAAGAGTTTCGTTTACCAAAAAGGAAGTCTTCTCTTTCAGCATATTTTCTTTCTTTCTGATCTCCTGTTTTATCTCTGCTATCAGCTATCAGGATAAAAACATTTTAGATTTCCAATAATTTAAAAAAATGCATATGTTTTTTTGACACTATAAACTTATATTAAATAAAAATCATTTTTGATTGATTGAATAAGGGGAAAAAAAGAGCTCAGTGAACAACACATCAGATAGACTTGAACTGGAGGAAATGCAAGAGGAGAATTATCAACAGTAGTGATGCTTACTTTACCTGATAGATTTATAGCTATTCAGTGAAAACTGTGTATTTTGAAAGGTTAAGTAAAAACATTAGCTACAGGGAAAATGATACTGTAGTTCTAATGTAAAAAAAAAAAAAAAAAAAAAAAATCTCATTTACAAAACAGATTACACCAGTGGGACTATTCTATGAACTGCTAATATATGGAAGGTTGACCGCAGCTAGGGTTTTGTTGTTGTTAGTTGTTTTGTTTGTTTTATTTTTAATATCTGTTTGCTTCATTTTTGCAAGAATCTTCTGACCTAAAATACTATATGAAATCTAAAATATTACAGCTAAACTGGACCATTACATTTTCTGTTTGGTAGTATTTCTTCTGGCTTGTCATTTTCTGTTATTACTTTTTTTTAATGCTGTATCTTAAGCCTCTTTAAACCACATTTCTGCTCGGGGAACGCCTAATACCTACGTGGGCAACATAACACAGCCGATACTCTTTCAGCAGGAAAATGTCACAGTAGCAGAGGTAAGGATTTAGGTAGAACCTTCTTGTACATGCAATTATGCTTTTTCTCCTCCTTCAAAAAAAGTCATTGTTACTTTGGAATCCACATTTATAAAATTTTTCTCTATGCTGACCCTGCAGGCTTCTTCTGGTGCATCAGTTCTGTTGCCCTGCAGAACTTTGAGGAGTTCACCCTTCTCCTGACAAAGTCAGGAAAAAATCTACTTTATTTGTACCTCTCGCCATTGTACCATCTGTGCATAAGACACCGACAAAACCAATGAAGGCTCCATCTTTTAGAAATTAATACTAACTCATAGATCCCAACAGGATCTTTTTTGGATTAGTAGAGTGCTGTTGCTTCTCTCCATTTGCAGAATGTACTTAAGGACCAGTTCTTAACCTTACTGTATTTATCAGAATCCTGACATAAATGTTAGTAATTCATTGTTCACAGGTGCAGCAATGCTAATTCCTTCAGTAATAAATCTTCTTGTTTATATTTCATCCCAGACACAAAATCACCCCCTTGCAGTTGACTGTCCTTACACTCTACAAAACACCACCCCATTTTGTTGCTTCTTGGATGCTTCAATCACAGAAAAGAAAATACTGAAACGGGTATGCTTTGCATTTTCCAACAACCTGAGATTGAAAATTAAATCTTGCATAGTACCAAGCAGAGCACCAGTACACTGAGAGATACTGCTTGCAAAATAAATTCTGAAACTATTTTGGTAATATCTGACCTTTGAAACACCTTAATAAAATACAGGGGTAAACACAGAGAACACTGATGATTTAAAAGACCCAATCAGTCTATGTGCAACTGGCAAAAATTTTATCAATCTCATCGATACAAAAGTAGGCTGAGATCTGAGGTGGGTCAGTTACAGTAGTTTTACCAGAGCGCAGTGATCGATCTGTTGATCTCTTTTCTGCATCTGCTGTATCGCGTTCTCCCACTGCCTGATGACTTCTTGCCTCTCCTGGTGAACTCTGCGAAAATCCTCAGCCGTCTTGTCAAGCTCTATCTGTTTAAAAGAAAGCACCCCCATGATTTCTGATTTTAAAAATTTGACATATAACACAGTATCTCCAAGAGCCTTTAGCACAAACCTGAGCTGTTATGGTTTCTGTAAGCTCGTTATCAAGAGCTCTGCGCTTCTGATTTGCTTGCATGGTCAACTTTTCTACTTGAAGGGTTAATGCCTAAAATGAAAGGATATGAAAATATAATGTATTTGAAAGCAAATATGTAATGTCTTATAAGTTCTTAAAATTAGCAATTTCAATTAGGGGTGAAATTACTAAGGCATCAATTTTATTGTATTTTAGAGAAAAAAGGAAAAAAAAGCCCAGAAAATCTAGCCTCCTAAAGTTTTGTTCATGCAAGAGGCCATAATCTTTTGTCAGCCCTTGGGGCCAGACTAGACCTCACACAAAGTAACCTCCACCATGGATAAACATGTACGTGGTGTCCTTGCCATCAGCTATTTCACTTTCACAGCTTCCTGCTGTGCTGTGTGACTGACTAACCTAAATGATACCAGTGAGGCTGTTTGTGTAAGCTAAAATTTTGGGGTTAAGTATTTAATGAGTAAAAATCAGTTTTCTCCTCCCTGTATTTAAAGGCTCAAAAGAATATTAACCAGAGATACTTATCTCTAAACTAATATTAGACTTGAGAACTAACCCTTATAATGTCTGAACTTGGGACTGGAGTGTCTGTTTATACCATCATTCATTATCCTATGCAGCTTTGCTGAAATAGCCATACTTTATTCTCAGTAATATTAACAAATTCAGTTCTAACGGGAAAGTGTACACTATTTGTCCTCTCTTAACTTAGTGGTACTGTTTGCTAGACTTCATTATCCATTTGTGCCCTTCCTCAGAAAACCTCAAATTTTACCCAGACAAAAAAATTGATCTCTTCAATTATGCCTTTCACCTTTTGTAAGAGCTGTTCTCTCTGACTTTTAAAATGAACCTCATGTGGAACTGCCACTGTGCTAAGTGGCAACCAGTTTAAAAGCACTGTTGTACAAAATCTTGTCTCCATCTTACCTGACTTGATAACACAACAAAGTCTTCAAATGCTATAACAATTCTAGGTTTTGTTTCTGAAAATTGCTGTAATTTCTACTTACTCCTAGTTTCCCTTCATCTTGTTGTGCATACTTCTGGATTGTCATAGCGTCATTATCTTTACGATCCATTTCCTTTATCCAGCTCTCCAGAAGTTCCTCATCACAGTTCAACTGTTGTTTTAAGGTTTCCAGCTTCTTAGTGGTTTTATTTATAGTATTCTAATTAAATTAGAGATTAATTAAAGGGTTAATATCAAATGTCTAATATGTTATTTTTAATAGTAACTGAAGCAACCAGTTCAAGCTACTGTAATGAGTTCACATACATCTTGCTGTCAACAGAACTGCTAGGGGTTTTTTTCGGTAATTGTGTATTATACTTAAGGAATGCTAATACATGGCCCAGTTTTTAAAAAGAAACAAGACCATAAATTACCACAAACTTAAAATGCAAATAATTTTAATCAGAGAAGTCAACTCTGGCAAGATATACCTATATGCGGGACATTTATTCCAAGTAATAAACTGATCTGAGGCATCACGGGGTAATTTAAATTATTTGCAGAAAGAAAAAGACAGTTCCATTAAACAGGAAAACATCTGTAATTAGATAGCACTAGATTACTTTGTTTAATATAAAGCAAATTTTTGATCTCGAAATCATGCCCCAAGTTTATTTTATAGGGAAGAAGATTTGCCACCAACAATTTAATTTTTAAACCAGAAAGAAAATACTGGCAAGAATTAACAAGATGGTGATGTGGATGCGTGGTGTGTGTCTGGCATTGAGAACACTAAGAACTGTAGTCTTTCAATATCTAGTTAATATTTGCTCAGTCTTGACCAGTCTATGCAAGGAGATCCTCAGCGTCACTACTTGCTTGCCTACACATGGAAAAGTACATCCAGATAGTATATAAGATTTAATTATAATTAGCTATTCTTAACTTATACTGTTATTTCTGTAAATTCAAGTGAGGACAAGTCATAAAATCTAACTGCAATATGCGTGTTTGCTTACAAAAATTTTAAACCTTACTTCTTGACTGCTTTTCTTTTCTCTTAAGGAAACAATCTCATCTTCCAGTCGTTTAATGTCACTTTTGAGACGTCCACGTTCTCTCTCAGCAAGGGCTTTAAAGTGTTGTTCAGTTTCAATTTCATTCTCTCTGGCTTTGTAAAGAGACTAGAGAATAATACAGGTCAGCATTTTACAATAAACAAGAGACATATATCAACAAAAAAACCTTATTTTAACTACAACCAAATCTCAAACCAGAGAGATGGTATGATTTTGTCATGTAAATATAGGAATTTTCAGAGCATCTTTATTGGTGGATTTTAATATCTCAAATATATGTATTCCAATATAAATTGTCTTGTATATAATACATTGTATTGTATACGATATCAGCAGATCGACCATTTATAGCCCTGAAAACTCAGTTCAAAGTTATTTTACCCAAGATTCACAACCTTAATCTCTCAAAATCAAAACCTTAGTCTTGATACCAGTGGTTTATGTCAGATTCAGGAGGCACAGAAAAAAAAAATCATTTGATTGTTTTGTGCAGAGACAGAGACCACCACCAGGCTGGCCTATAGCAGTATCTCTATATTATCTAATTTGTCTGACAAAAGTGATTTAACAGGGGGTTTCTTCCTTGTATAATGACAAATCTATTTGTTATTATTTATTACTTAGTAGAAGCTTCTCTTAAATAGAGATGAGTATGTGCTGTCTCTATATGCAGATTAAAACTTGATTCTAGCACAAAAATAATTTAAAAGTTTTTTTGTGGGAAATCAAAAAATTTTAAAAGGTTTCTGTGGGGAAGTTAGGGAAGTTTCTTAAGATTCCTTCATCTAGGATATTGTACTTGAAAGGTGTGCAGCTTTGCCTCAGGACTCTTCAGAAATCTAAACCACCTGTTTTGACCAATTACAGTGTAAGTGAAGACTTGCACCTTAACCATCTTGTTTCGTTTTTCATGTCCATGATTTAACTCTTCACTAGCATTTCACAATTAACTCTTAGTTTTTAAAGATTATAAATTTGTTTTTCCCCTTACACTGATGTTTTATTTTCCTTGACTGAGTTTTTCTTAGCATCTAGGAAAGTCTCCATTAACATCGAATTTTAAAATGTATCCTTCTTGGCTTTCTTCTAGGTACAGTCATTTGATTGCGGATGGTCTTTTCAACAACCGTCACATAATTTCACTGAGAGATATAGTTTAACTTTTGTTTCCTGTGGAAGTGCTGGGATAAAGTCCTGACAAATCTCTAACAAAGCTGGCAAAATACCCGGGGGACACCAGCTGCAGAAAGGTCTGTCTGGTCCAATGGATCTGCTCCAGGCAGCGATTTACCTGCGTGAAGCTGAACTCTTGTCTGATGTTTTTCAAATGAGAGGTCATCGCTTCTATGCGCTCTTCCAAGTCGGCCAACTCATTCTGCAGGTTGACTTTTTCCTTTTGCATCTTCTGCAGCTATTGAAGAGTTAGAATTGTCAAGGTAACTGCTTTTAGTTGAGTAGTTATTACAATTTTAGAATCGTAGAATTGTCTAGGTTGGAAGGGACCTTTAAGATCATCTAGTCCAACCATCAACCTAACTCTGACAAAAACCATCACTAAACCATGTCTCTAAGCTCTATGTCAACCCGTTTTTTCAATACCTCCAGGGATGGTGCCTCAACCACTGCCCTGGGCAGCCCATTCCAATGCTTGATAACCCTTTCAGTGTCAAAATTTTTCCTAATCTCCAAGATGAACCTCCCCTCGTGCAACTTGAAGCCGTTTCCTCTTGTCCCATCGCCTGGGACTTGGGAGAAGAGATCGACCCCTACCTCTCTACAACCTCCTTTCTTTAGCTTATTACCTGCAACTACTTTAAAATATATAAAAAAAAAGCAAGCAAGACCTAAGGAAGTGTGCACTACGTTCCCCCAAAGCAGTAAACCGGGAGGTTTCAGAAGAAATCCCGGGCTTTTCCGAGGGAAGGCGCAGGCCCCGGCCCCCAGCCATGACGGGGGCGGGGGGGGGGAGCCTGCCGAGGGGCCGGTGAGACCCGCCGTCCCCTGGCGATAAGGCGCGGGCCTCGCTCCCCGTTTCCCTCCGCAGCTCCGGTGGGTTCCCCTTCCCTCTTTCCTTCCCTCCTTCCCTCCCTCCCTCCCTCGTTGCCCGCGCCCGGCGGGGAGGGCTCCGCGCCGCCCGGCGCCCTGAGGCGGCGGGGAGGAACATGGCCCCTCAGGGCCGGGCCGGCGGGGGGCTGCCCTGTGGGGGAACCGATTATCTCTTCCCTCCCCCGCGCTCACTTCGTCCTCCAGGGCCTTGTTCTCCGCGTTAGCCACGGGGACGGCGTAGCCATCGTCCCAGCGGAGCTCGGCCAGCACGGAGGCGGCGGAGCGGCTGTCCATGGCGAAGGGGAAGGTCGGCCGGGCCGGGCCTGGCGTCTCCGGGGCTCCTTAGCAACGGCGTCGCCCAGCGGCCACCGACCGAACGGGAAACCGCTGAGGCGGCAGCCGCCTCCCGCCCGCCCCGGGCCCGCCCCGCTCGCCCCGCCCAGGCCACTGGCGGCCTCGGCCCCGCGGGTTCGGCCGGGTGTGAGGGTGGGCGCGGCGGGTGTGGAGCGCTGTGGTGGAAGCCACCCCCTCAGCCGGTTAGCAGGGCTGCTGTTGGCGGGGTTACCGCCTCACCCGCACCCACCTCGCCGTGCTGAGGTGGAAGGTGTCAGCCCCCGGGCCTCCCGCCGACAGGCCCCGCTCGATGGCCGCCCCGGCAGAGCGGGGCTGGGAGCGGGGCCGGGCGGCTCCCCTGGTGCCGCTCACACCTGAGGGTGCAGGGTGTCTGTTTCTGAACAGGCTTCTGGGTTATCCCCCAGCGACACACAGGTGGGTTTCCCAGCCCAGAGATTGCCTTCAAGTGGCCACAAACACTGATGCCGTATCCTTTATAAACTTGGCTGTTATGTTTCTGAGCCCCTCTGTGCTTCTTTGGGGTGCAAACCACCCTGTGCCATTCAGTTCCATCATTCATAGATGGAGAAAGGCCCGCGGGTCTCATTGCCCTCTACAACTCCCTGAAAGGAGGGTGTAGAGAGGTGGGTGTTGGCCTCTTCTCCCAAGGGAATAACGACAGGACCAGAGGAAATGGTCTGAAGTTGCGGCA
>JAOXNO010000052.1:1733197-1743971 GCA_028565335.1 Limnodromus scolopaceus | reverse complement strand
TTTCCTGAGAGGGTGGTCAGGCACTGGAACAGCCTGCCCAGGGAGGTGGTGGAGTCACCATCCCTGGAGGTACTTAAGAAACGCGTAGATGTGGCTCTTCAGGGCATGCTCTAGTACCCGAGATTGTTGGGTTGTATCTGTTTGTGGGTTTGGTTTGGGGTTTTTTTGATTGGGTTTTTTGTTGTTTGTTTGTTTGTTTTGTGGTTGGACTCGATGATCTTAAAGATCCCTTCCAACCATGAAGATTCTGTGATTCTGTCTTAGCAGGAAGAATAGTCTTGCTGCAGAAACCTTTTTATGTGGCTATTTGGCTGAAATACCTTAGCAGCGAAGTTTCTGCACCAGCACAAAGCCTACTCTGACAAAGATGAAGGGAGGAGGCGAGGAAGAAATACCTGCGAAGACTCCAGCGTGAAGAAGGATATTGCTTCATACTATCAGGAAAAGGCAACCTGGAAAGGTTAGATGAATATTGCCTTCAGAGGGGTGGCAGTTGAAAAGACATTAAAGGAAATAATTGAAGTATGATTTAAAAGTGCCTGAGCGAAGCAGTCAGGTTGGGAGGCAGTTTGGAGGAGTGAGGAGTTTGCAGTGAGGTTTGTTACAAAAGATGGGCCTATGGCGTAGCAGCAACACTCACGGCAGCAGGAGACGTTGGTTTTTCTAGGTTTCTGCATGTGTTATGGAATAATATGTTCAGAAAAGAAAAGATCGCTGGGGAACAGTGAAAATCAGGCCAGAGGCAGATGCACCAAAATAGCAACTTGCTGTACTGCTGGTCTTTGATTGTTGGTCACTTCACTGATTGTCCCTCTGAGAAAAGTCTTGAGGTATTCTTAAAAATATTGAAAAAAAAAAAAAAAAGAAGAAGAATACGAGGAGGCAACCTAGTTTCTTAAAAACAGAGGAATGGCTTGCTGTTGGGTGCCTCAAGCTACCTGTGAAACAAATGCAGAGGTCATGAGGAATATCTTCTTTGCCTTTGTCTCACACGGCTCAGTGTGCTGTAGATGGCTCTAAGCTGTGCTGAATAAATATTTTTGAAGCAGCAAGCTTGGCAGTCCTGGTAAAACTCAGGAAAATGTGCTGGCTTAAGATAGTAACTGGCAGCAAGTAGTTTTCTGGTGCTTTTCTGTTTGCTCTCTGGGCTTTATGAAGTTGTGATGGCCACAGTCGTCTGTTTTGATCCCCTTGCCGTGTGCTTTTACATCTGCAGCTCAGTGGTGAAGTCTCTGATGCTGAGAGTGATGTGCAGAGCACAGTTAGTGTCTGCTAGAGGAATGTGGAATGATTTGACCTACTTCACCAGCGTGGAGAAGACAAAGATGTTCATCTGCAGGAGGATAAAAGATAGCTGAGATATATGGCTGTTGAGAAGAAGGGAGATTTCTATAGGCAGAAAGGTCAGGCTTCTTAAGAGATATGTATTCTTGATTCTAGTATATGTGGAGGAGCCTTCTAGAGGATTGAGTTGTGTAGACAGCAGGCTTTTCAGAATGAATTGTGAGGACCAGCGCCTCTCGGCGCTGTATCAGAAGTGGGCATGGGCACAAAGGGGTCTGGGCGGAGGTGGCAGGTTGGTGTGATAACACAGCGTGTGGAAGGTGTCAGGTGAAAGGGCTGCCTGCGAAGTACCAAGGATTTTGACCTGCTGGAGCGTGGCGTGCCAAGAGCCAGGTATTGCAGAGTGCAGCTGGGTGACCTCACTGAATGAAAGGGTTGAATTCCAAAGACGCTACAAGCTCCTAGAAATATGGCACAGACTACACTGGTGCATCACCGTGTATTAGGTGCCCCCTCCTTCCCTACCCGAAATGAGAACCTCCCTTTGCTCACTGTATGTAAAAATCAACACAACTCGCCTTGCAGGGGTTTGAAATTAACATCTGCGGCGCACTGTGGCATTGTGGTGACGAGCACCTGGCAATATTGTGTTTTCCAAACAGAGCTTGTGAGTTAAATAACACAGGAGACCACATAGTGCAGGATAAGTAGCAAATTATTGGGTAGTTGTTTGTTATTAGGTGAACAGTCAGTCCCAGTCACTAAGCAGGACAGGCATCCAGTGAAAAAATGATAATTTAGAATCATGAACCATAATGCATACATGCAGGAAACCAAATTAAATCAACCTTGTTGCAGTTACTTAAAACATCTACCGAACTTTTGAATTTTTGAAATCCTAAGTGTTCTGTTCATGTATTTTTGTGACTGCAGTATTTCTACATAGTGTCTGGAAAGTATAAAGTGTTGTATGAGTACAGGGTATTATTTCACCATTTTCATGGAAATTCCACACCCATTGGTTTCTCCTGCCTGGTCCTGACTAAACAAATCTCCAAGATCTGCTTTTGTTTTTGTGGCTTTTCCCTTCTTCTGCCTTTGGCAACATATTCTGTAAGTGCATGAGTGTTTGAAGACCCGCTAATCCAGCAGATGGTGCTGCATGTCTGTGTATTTCAGGGGGGTGGTTTTGTTTTCTTTTTTTAACAACAGTTATTGACGTTCAGTTAAAAGGGAAAATACAATTCCTATTCTTAAATACACATATATACACACAGAGAAGACGGGTTTTTTTCTACATTATGTGTGTTATTTTTAAAGCCGTTAGAGAAACAAAAGTAATTGTAACATGACAAACTATTTCCCCTGTTAACATTCCTTTTGGATTGAATTTTCAATTATGTAGACCACTGTGCCCATTTGTTCAAGTTACATAAATGTAAAACTGCTGTTTCTGGCCTTTAAAAGACTTAGAGCTCTCCTTGTGCCTGCTAAAAAGCAAAAATGTAAAAATTATTTTTTTGTTTGTTTATGCCCAAGCTCCTTAAATGGTTATCGCTGTGAAAATATAGGTTGTAACTATGATTTGCTTTCTAGCAAGAGATATTTTTGTTACCTAAAATAGAAGAAAACATTTGTCCTGACTGTATTTCTAAGCCACCTACTGAAAGAAAGAGTAATTTAAAGGGTTATTGGATTATTTATAACTAAACCAATGAAGCCAGTTAGTGTTATTTAATCACTATTTAGAATAAATTTCATATGTAAACCTCTTCCTCTGTAAGTCATAGGGTGTTTTGTAATGGAACATGTTATATCTTTTCTTTCAGCTGGGTACACTAAGGCTGCCAGCACGATGGGAGAAGCAAAACTGGGAGGAGAGATTGAGAGAGCTGCACAAGTGAGTGCGAGATCAGCACATGCGGGAAGTTTGGAGGTTGGAGAACCCGGAATGATAATGAGAATCATTGAAGCATAGAATGGTTAAAGTTGGGAGTGACTTTAAAGACCATCTAGTTCCAACCCCCATCCATGGGCAGGGACACCTTCCCCCAGACCAGGTTATTCAAAATCTGGTATCTACTGAAACCTGGATCTCCTGGCTCAGGTAGGAGAAACACAGTTGCATAAAAATGAAAATGCTCTTAATCCAGGTCTCTGTGTTATCAGTTCCATATAGACCATTGCTAACCTGTGAATGATATCAATTGACACCAGTTTTAATACATTGATTTTAGGAAAAAAAAAAAAAAAGACAAACGTAAGCCAAAAATCAAATACCTCTGAAGTTTGAGGAAGTTTAAATTTGCCACCAGTAGATTCTCTTTGGCCCGTTCTATAGTTTTGGGGTTTTTTTGCATAGTCGTGCCGGTGAAGGCTGTGACTTTTGCTGGTACGTTGCTGTGGGCATGGCCTTTTGTGTGGTGGAAATTGGGTGCAGAGAGGGGGGAAAAAACCCATCCTTTTTTTGGAATATTCACTTCAAAAATTCTGATAAACCATCCCAACACAGGGTAATTTATTTTACTTGTACAACCCGTGTTTTCACTTTGAGGCTGCTGGGGTAGCTGTGACAACACATCCCTTGGAGTATAGACAAAAGCTGGTTTTGTGTCCCTGGAGATGGGTGTGCGCGGCCCCTTTGAGCACCAGCCAAGAGAGGGCACTGCAGCCAGCAGCCGGGATGGTGCCCAGTGGGTTGGGACCTACGTTTTCAAAACACTGCTCAGAAAATGTTCATGTAAAACCATTACTACGTTTTATTTAATAACCTCCTAACCCCCTCTCTCTCTCCTCCTCCTCCCCTGTGTTCCTCTAATGCCTTTTACAGCTCTTGCTGCACAGCGTGAAGCCTTAGAGCTGTATTCATCAATGACTCACACCCTTGCTTAGGGGCCAATTTTCATGGAAGCTATACAGGAAAATCTTGAAATGCACCTATCTCATGCAGGGCACAAGATGATTTCTCTATTCATTACTATTCCAAAAGGACTTGTTGCCCTTTGGAAATGTTCAGATGTTACTTACGTTTGTGTGTGCATGCATATGTGTGCAGAGCTAACTTGCCTTTAGGTTTGAGTGTTCTAAAAATAAAAATGTATTGTTATTATCATTGACACTAGTCAGCTGAAACGTAACTAAGGCCCTGCTTACACGGGGTGGAAGCAGGTAAATGCAAAAGAAAAAGCAGCACTGAGCTTTGGATGAGCAAATCCTACAGACTGGAGCACAAAACTTGTTAAAAATCACCCTCTTGTTTGGTGCTACAATTAGCAGTCTTCTGAGGAATTTGGGAGTGAAGCCAAGGACTTACTCTGAGAAACCATACTGCTCTTGTGCCTCTAGAAGTTATTCCTGGAGGTTAAGGTTATATATAAAATATATATATTTTATATATATAAAACCCTAAAAGAAAACATGTTCCTTTCCCTTAAGACATCATGTGTTAACCCAAGCTTTTACAGTTGTGGGGGAGAGGGAGATAAAATCATAGAAATTATTAGCCAAAATGACTTTTCTCTTTAAAACCCATCTGACAGGAAGGGAGTCTTTACTGCAAAATTTCCAGTCATAGAATAATTACGTTCTGAGGGGTTGCTAATTATAACCAAAATTACTTTAAACAGTTTTGGGGAAGAGACCGAGACCTACTGTTTAGCTTGAAGCAGTTTTATTTACGCATGTACAAAGTAGCTTACGTCCCTACAGGATTAAACTCACTGCAATATTTCACCGTAAGTTGTTGTAAAAATTGTGTCATGCAATGATGAATCAGAACTGATAGGAAAAAAGAGGGTAAAATATACTTTTGCATTTCATGATTTTTCTAACTTAGGCATTTCAAATCGTAATTCTAGAAATAGCTTTTTCCTTCTCCTTGTTCTTTAAACAGAATGGGAACATCTCTTTCTGCAGATCAGGCCTATCTAGTGACATTAATTTCTACTTTCAGTCTGCTCCGGTGAGTTCCTCAGGAATGTGTTAACGATTAGATTTGGGTTTTCCCTATCCTTGGATGTTTTGCCTTGGTGAGTTTTGCTCACAGAACTTTTTGCTTCGCAGATCAGGTTTTTCCATGTCAAGATGGCCTAATGAGAGAACATTGTGTTACAAGCGTGCATAGAATTTCCTAGCTTCACATGTATGTTACATATAACAGGAAAATTCCAGACCCTCAGATCCAAAAAAATAGGCAGAGAGTCCCATAAAGGCAGTGGCATGATCCTTGTTTTAAAGGTGACGAAACAGAGGCACAAAGAGGTAAAGCGACTTGGCCTCACGTGGCCCGGAATACAAAGGAGGAGATGAGAATTTTCTAATTGCACTTTGTTTTCAGACACAACTTTAACACCTATATGAAATTAATAGTTATTTTGTATAAATGGAGTAGTCTGTATCCAGTTTTTCCTTCCTAAACTCCATTTGTGCTGTAGAGAATAGGGAGGGATTGTGAATGTGCCCGTAAGCAGCATTCCACAGTTGAACTAATTGCCAGGCCACCAAGCTGGGGACCACAGTAAATGGGTGAATAATTCGATCCAAGCTGGATTTGTACTCCACCAACACAGCCTGAAATCTTCTGATGCTTTTGGATTTCACTGTGAGCTGCTCATTGTTGTTTGAGCCTGTTCTTTTCTATTACTGCATTTTTCTCCGGATATCGTTTCCGTGTACCTTATCTTTGTATAAAAAGGCCACATCTTTACCATATTTCCAGGGAGTAGTCAGCAGAAGCGTACAAAATTTACTGCTGTAGACCCAAATATGGCAGATAAAGGTAGTGCATTACAAAGTTCTTGCCCTCAATCATGCAGAAGGCTCTCTATGCTTCTGTGAGCAGTGGTACCCTGGTGGCTACACTGTAATGGGAGAAGGGTTAACAGCAAACCAAGACATTTTCTGTGGCAAAAGGAAATGGAATCTTCTCTAAGCAATTACCTTTTATGTAATAAACAATGTCAGTGGTCAATAGAGGGAGTTTTCTTACCCTAATCCCCTTCCTTTTAACTTAAAATAGAACTGCTGTTAGTTTGACTAGCATATTGGTGAAGCCTGACCGTACATGGCTGCTTGTTAAATTTAGCTGCCAGCAGAAGTGTTGCTACTGTAGCCCTTCTCTATCTTTTCCTTGAATAAAATCCAATAAACAAATAAAATGCATGCTGGAGCTTCAGGGGTGTTTGGTGTTTTGGCAGATGCGTCTATTGATACACTGCAGTCCTTTGGAATACAGAGTATATTGCATTTTATTTGAGATTTTATTGGCATCATGAAATTGTGAGTAGCTTCCCCTGTACTTTAGGCTTCTATTGACTCTGAGAATCCGCCTCTAATTACTAATGGACACTTTCCAAAACCATTTCTTTTTGGTAAGGACATGCATAACCTGCTATCAATATTTATCTGCTGGCAGTACAGATAGCTTGTGCTGGGACTGTCCCTTAGAGGGGAAGGTTTGATAGAAGGGAAATGCCAAAAGCCATGATAGTGGTAAAGGTAATGCAGAATTTAAAGATTACAACTGCATATCTATATTTCTACATGCAAACTTTCAATGAATGTGGTTTTCCTCATGAATGTGGAGAGTTTTTGGTACAGAATGACCACTCAGCTGAATATTCCACAGCTGAATAGGCCCCAGCTCAGGTACAGGACACAGGAAAGAGCAGAGCTTCAGGGCAGCATGCTTACTGTTTTCTGTGTAACATATAGGCAGTGTCCCTCTCTACTGTTCTTTCTAGTGAAGTGCAGCTACTGTCATCTCTTTCCTGACCATCAATCTTTCCGTGGCCTTTTTTACTTCAGAAATACCCTTACTTGAGGAAGAGTTGCACTTACAACAAACAGGGCACAAAATACCAGATACAGAAAGTTAGTCCTACTTGGTGTTATCAAAGATGATATGCAAAGGTAGTGGAAACTGCAAATGGATCCTTTTAATTTTTTATTTTCTTTATATTACTTTATTTTTTTTTACCACTTTCTTTATAAATAGTGTAATGGTGAAGCAAGGGCAGTGCCATGGAAGGCCTTACAGTTATAGGAAGCTGATCAAAGTGAAGAACCTGAGCCACAGCCATTCCCAGTGTTTTCCTGAAGTCCTGAGTCACTGCAGTTTCTTCTGTTCCCTCCTTGTGTCTCTGAATCCTCGGTGCCTGCATCCTTCTGCTTCTGGCTTATAAAATCCTGTGTCTGCAATAAGATTCTTCATTTTGTTCCTGGTTTTGGCAGTACTGAGGGAATCAGAACAGTTGTTGATTGTTTATTTCTTAGCGGTTCTCTTTTTTGTGGAAGGAAATTGGCCTTCTTCCTACCGGCGTCCGTGGAGCCAGAGAATGCCCCAGAGTTGTCAAGGCAACAGCTTTTGCTTGGGGAGCCACAGAGGAGAAAGTGACAGGAACATCCTCCAGAGAACCAAGGTCTTTTGTTGTATGTCACAGAAACCTGTGCCTGGTCCCTTCACTGCAAGCAGTATCTATTTAGGGGTTAGTGAAAGTAGGAGTTACACATGGTGCAACATAATGAGATGGAGCTTATGCTTCTGACACAACCGTGCTAATGTATATGCAGGTGTGTAATTGCAGACCCAAACTGGGCTTCTCTTCCATGTATTTGTTCCCTTGTGCAAGATCATTACATGGCCACGTTAAAATACTGGCATAAATCAGATGTTTTTAGCCTTTTGGAAGGGAAAGGGAGCTTGGTATTCTTTACTACCTAGAACTTTCAGCAAGCACTTTCCACTTAATATTTTTATCATTATTGAGTGCTTCAGAAGAAGGGTGTCTATTGGACTAAACTACCAGCTGGATTCTTACTGTGGTATTGCTTGCCTTCACTGGGAGATGTGTTTCTCATGTTGGATAAACCTGAAAAACAGTGACCCAGATCCTTAGCTAGCACAGAGCATGTAGCTCATCCGAACCAGCAGACCTATGCTAGGTTTTATCTGGTGCAGACCGTGGGCTGCATGAATTCGGCATGAAAAATGCCATTGCAGGAGTGCTAGAAATGCACGTAACCCAGCAAAAGGGCCTTCGTTCTGTCGGGAGGGCAGGACCCAACGATTCTTTCTGCATTGTAGTATTTCTGGAATTTCTACTGCTTCAACAGCCAGCAGTTAGAAAATTTTACACCTGTGTATTGCAGTTGGAATACTCAATGCATATTTCTATGGAGGCTTGAAAAAAAGATCCATTTCCCATTAGACATACAAGGGGGCTCTCAAGAGTTCAATGACGTATTTTGTCCGGGGAGATCAGGTGGTCCCGGGACCTGTTGCTGTGCTTAGGATTTGCTACGCGGCGTCACCACCTTCGCACAAGAGTTGCTCGATATCTCTAAAGTGCATATTTGCTGTCGCGCTACTGCTGCGAGTACAGTTAAATACTATATAGGACATAGCATAATCTTGTTTGATATTATGATCCTGTAATTTTCTTTAAAAAGATTAATCTTGTAAATACTGTAAAGTTATATTAGCAGTAAGCTGTTTAAGATTTATGTGCAGCAGCATTATTTATATTTATAGTCAGTGACCTTGATACCTTGCGCTTTCAGTTAAATTGAGATATTTCTCTGTTACTTTGTTTCTTTATTTTCTTGGCCTTGGTTAAAACGAAACAAAACACTGATGTTTGATTATTTTTTTATTTACAAAGGAACTTCCAAACTTCTATGAACTGTGGTACCCAATTACATGTTGATTTTGGAGGTCTTTTAACACTTACTCCCATTTCGTGTAGTCATTTATGTCACTGGGGAGTAAGGTACACCTAGAGATACAAAACATTACCTATAAATTAGCCCCTTTGAAGTGCATTTCGTTGCAGTATCAGTCATTGCAGAATGAGGTTCTGAGCCTAGAGATGAAAATAAATACAATCCCTTTAAAAGGTAGAATATTTGAATTTAGGTTGCAACAGAGACGGTTGCATGAAATGATCTCTCCTGACATGTCAGCTGAAATATCAGAAATCCTGTTTCTAATCCCTTCCGTGCAATGTGGCAGGGGACATCGATACACATCACCCATGAAGAGGAACAGCTCAGCCTTTCAGACAGACTCCGCGGGCTGCCTCTAATTCAATCCCCTTCTCCAGCCTCTCCACCCACCGGTTGAGCCTCTGGTTGCCCTTCCAACACCTACCGCACTCCTGACACAATGGAGGGAGGGCAGGAGCAGTGTGCTGGGAAATTAGACCCTGCAGACAAAAACTTGACAGACTGTCTTTCTCCCGGTGTCACAATATGAACTGGCCAAGTGAAAAATAATGGCCATTATCCCGTCTCACTGAGTGACTTAAATGACTTACAGCCACATGCAGGGAAAGTTCTTTGGACTATTTCCATGGGGGGTTTGTTGTTTGTTTGTTTTTTAAATTTAATTTGCATGATAAGATATCCAAGGTGGATTTTTACAGTTTAAGCAGCTTCCTTTTTTCTCTGACCCCTGTGTAAAGTAAGGATATTTGCACTGAACTCATTGGAGTAGCTTCATTATCAAATGGATGTTGCAAGAGCACTTTCAGAGTCCTCAGGCACCTTTCCAGTTGTTGCTCATGAAAAGCTCCTATTTACGTCTTCTCCAAAAGTAATGTTTCTTGGCATGATGTGCATCCAACCAGCGCTGTACCCAGGGCTTTCTCAGGACAGGTGGCTCTTTGTGGTTGGTGTCGTGTCAGTGTCGCAAAGGTCCTAATTTGAGTCAACATCCAGGACTCTCATGCACCCTGGTATGTCAGAAATATGGTATTTGACTTGAGTTACTTTTCCTTCTGAAAGTTTCAGTGAAATTGGTAAACTCCTGTGAAATTCTGAATTTTCTTGAGGAATTCCCAGCAAGTTCTTTTCAAGACCTGTGGTAAAAGCAGCTGTTCTCTGCCTCCATGTCCTCGTGCTAATCCAAAAGCACAGCCATGGGCTTGAGAAGAGTGGCTGCAGGAGCAGCCGGGGTCTAAATGTGAGAGGAGAGGACACCAAGGGGGCTGTGTGGTACCGTAACCATTATATCCCATGGGAATTTGAGCCCCAAAACCTAGCTATCCCTCATTGTGTCCTACAGCTTCTGTAACCTGACTTGGCCAATAAATCCTTTAATTACTTATAATTGGGGCCATGCTCTTATGCAGGTACAAAAGCCAGGAGAAGGCTGTGTGTTGCTGTTAGTGTGTGCACGCTGGTGCTGAAGCCATGCTTGCGTGAATAGTGTCTGGTCTGGAGAGCACCTTGGAGTATGACTTGGGAAGCAACAGAAGATGCTGTTTGTCTTTTATTTATTGCTAATCTAGATAAGATACCATAAAGCTGGGGTTTACATAAAGATACCGTAAAGCTGGGTACCATAGAGCTGGGGTTGTTCAGCCTGGAGAAGGCTCCGGGGAGACCTTATAATGGCCTTTCAATATCTGAAAGGAGCTACAGGAGAGCTGGGGAGGGACTCTTTGTCAGGAAGTGCAGTGACAGGACAAGGGGCAACGGTTTTAAATTG
>JAOXNO010000052.1:1695235-1723046 GCA_028565335.1 Limnodromus scolopaceus | reverse complement strand
TCTCCTCATAAGACTCTCCAGACCCCTCACCAGCTTCGTTGCCCTTCTCTGGACCCGCTCCAGCACCTCAATGTCTTTTTTGTTCCTGTGCTGTCTTCTCTAGCTTAATTAGCTGATCTCCTTCTGTTATCCTTGTTTTAAATTCTGTATTACTTAAGGAACAGCACAGTAGACCTGGAGCTCTATCCTGCTATTCCGTAGTCTGCCCAGGTACTTCCCGAGTCCTCTGGCATTATCCCATTGTACATTCAACCAAGTAACTCTCAGAAAAGCCAGTTTAGCTCCTTCAGTGCTAGGAAATGCTTTTTCCTCTGCAATATTCCCATTTACCTTTGATGTTTAATGGATATCTATTCCAAGGGCTCTAGCACTTGTGGCATTAACCATTAAACTTCTGTAGGGTAGTACAACGTATTGAAGTTAATTATAACAGCGATTAGAGCATAGACAAAAGACAGAAGTGAGAACAGAGAAAGTAGATAATAAAATAAAAGAACATTAGAGTATTTTTTCATTGCAAATGGACTAAAAGAAGGTGTACTTTTTTCTCAATTTGCATCTTATTTTTTGTCATATTTTATTTCCTCCTTAGAACATTAAAGTTGAAACAGGCACATGGATATGTCTTTATTTTTCCCCCATTTTCATTTAAATATACAACATTTGAGGGCATCTGCTTTTTATTTGCAGCCAGCCATCAAAAAGTATTTTCGCTGTATTATTAAAAACTGAAAAAGAAATACTATATTTTTAATCTTAAGCATTTTAAAAATGGAAGGAGATACTTTCCAATAAGTGTCAGTAAGTCTAGCTTTAAGTTGCTTGTGTTGACATACTGCTGAAGGCTAAAAACAGCTTATACAGATTTTATTTGTTTATAGGGCAAATTATAAAATGTTCCACCAAAATAAGTAATGACAATTTTTGTCTACATAAATGTGCATGTAAATGTAATGATGTTTGTTGTCATTTCAACATGACTACCATTATTGAAATAGAAGAGCCAGTACTAATTCTTGCTGTCATATTTCTTAAAAAATGAAAATAAGGCATTTAAAGATGCGTCAAGGTTTTCAGTGTTGATCATTCATCTCCTGCATGCTCTTAGAATAACACCCTCAGCAAAACAGACAGACAAAAGCCAACTAGAGTTCTGCTTTCTAATCTCTTTAAGAAACATACATTTGAAGATATTTTCCAACTTCAGAGCGTTCTGAGACTCAGTGAGACCTTAATGAGTAAGATGTGAGGACTAGTCATTGTCTTAAAGGTTGTATAACCTGGGCATGGGGTGAAAACCTGCAAAAGTCTGCCATCGTTCTCATCAGCCAAAGGAAACCCTTCTTTTTCTTAATTTAGTACCTGGAGGTTACCAATTGTGCTGTCGTGAGCTGTCTCCCACTGCCTGCAGTTACCTGCCCTTCCTTTCACGCTCTACAGAAATTTCATGATGCTCGCTTAAGAAAGATCTAAGCATGTGGCAACTGATACTATTTAATTCTTTTCAGAAGTTTAATTTCTGAAGTTTGTCAGGATTCTTACAGCTGTCACCAGCCACTCAACAGGGGCTGGTAAGACCTCGCGGTGGCCAGTATGCAAAGATGCCATCCGCTTTGGGGTAGTGTCTTGCTGTGGTCTTCAGGGGTCAAGATCAAGAATGCAGCCAGAAAGTATAATTCCTAGATAATAATGACTATTTTAAGTAGGTTTTATGGCTGAATAGATTTAAGAGTCGAGACATCCTGAATTCTAGTCTTGTCTCTCCCACCAAAGTGGGAAGTGTCACTGAGAAGTGGGGTGTCATCTGGTTTTTGAATTAATGTCTAATTTTTTGTGACTAACTAGCCATGCCTTTAAAAGGCCCAAGAATTCACATGCCTTGAAAATAATTTCAGCTGCAAAGTGCAGACATGTGAAGTCTTTGAAACCAGATGCCTCACGTGTTCCAGAAAGTAAAAGCAGGTTTTGATTTCTCCATGCCTCAGTTTCCCCCTGTTGCGGGCAGGGGATAGGACTTATGATGCGAGAGTGAGAGGGATACTAATTTATTAATATCAGTGAGGTACTTCGACTGCATGAATGATGCTAATTACTGTGTGCTTTTCCATTCTGAGGGCTCACAAAGAGTTGGGTGATGGGACAGGCAGAAGTCACAACGAGTGTGACACAATTGCAATGACTGTATTCTGCAAGGCAGGGGCTGCCTCCTTCCAGTGACCTTCCGGAGCAGCGGAGAGAGGTCAGGAACACTCCTGGAGAAGAAAGGTGGAAAAGGAAAGGCTGAAGGTGTAGGTTCGCCTGGATCCAGGAGCTCTGTGCTGGATTCTGCCTCGCTTAATCCAACAGACCTTCTGTTAACTAGAAAACACGTCTCTAAGTGAGAGGCAAACACAAAACCAGCAAGAGACACAGCATTATGAGACTATTTTGGGGGAAATAACTCTGTTATAGGTCCTATACATAGCTCTGATCATAAAACTCGGGAAAATACTAGAAAACTTTTCTTCTTCCTTTCTAAATTGATTGACTCCCCAGATAGTGCTTTAATTATTCATGCTCCTGATGTGGTATTTTGTTGAGCAGTTTCTGAGAAGCCAGCACCACAGTACGCTCACCGATTGTTACTGTCATCAGAAACTTTCCCACCATCTTTCGTCTTATGCAAATTTAATTCCAAACACACCACTTCATGCTTTATTATCTCACAACGGCAATTGCATTTGGCCCTTTGATTCATCTGTGGAGAATGCATTATGAAGCAAAGCATAAATATCATAAAATGGTTAGTTCATGGGGCTTCTAATTTCAGGAACATCACAAAATGCTAATTCGTAGTCTTCATACTGGCACAAAAAATATATTTCAGTCAATGTCGGGAGGGTAAATCCCTGCTCTCGTCCTTCACTTGGAAAAAGCTGCAGCTTAAAGAAACTTAAAAGCTGTAATAAAACTTACAGCAAACCAACTTGCTGGACTGTTCGTCTACATTTCAGTGTATTCTGAGTTAAAAAAAAAATGTAAAGAGACTTCAAAATGGTCTGTGATGGGAACTAAAGTAATGAGAAAACAGGTTGCATTTTCTTCTCTTTTACCTGCCATGTATGATGGGGTGCAGTTGTTTTCCCTTTGGTGTAGTTCATCTTAAACACTGGCGCAGCTGCACCTTCAAGGTAATTTGCTAATTGTAATGGTGCAAAGAAAGAGAAAAGCCATTTGGGCAGGACCCGCCGGTGCCTGTGTGAGTTGTGGGGAGCGTTGGGAAGTCTGGGCTGGAGAGAAGAGAGCACATGGAGTAAAAAAGATATGAAATACCCTGCTTCCAACCCCACTCCTGGTGAGGATGGAGGAGGCACACGGTGCTTTTCTGCTCTGTGATACGTATGTGTGAAAACTTCATCCACAGATGTTACTCTGTCGATTTGTCCTTCTTTTCAAGGATAATTCATCTTGAAGATTCAGAGACTAGGCAGATACATAGCTTTATTTTGGCTTATATTTTACACTGTAAGTAGCAGAAAAAGTTGTGACAAAATTTTACAACTGTTGGAGGCAAGTGTGGGCTGTGCCTGTGTGAAGGAAGAAGAGGGTTGAGGCAGGCTGTGAAGCTGGCTGGGCTGGCTCCCGGCGGATCAATGGGTCTTAGTGCCTTGTTTATGAATTTATGAAACGATCTTTGCAGAAGATAATTTCCTTTTCAGCAGTTTATCAGGCACTGAATACTACTTTTCAATTTTCTGACATACTTGCCCTTAATTCCTTTTTTTCCCTGTTATAACAAATGCATTGTGTTGTTTGGTGGTCTCTGCGTCTTTCCAGCAGCGACGTGAGGCCGTTTCTGAGATGATCAAAAGCCCGGTGCGTATTGAGCAGCTCGGAGCGAGCTGAGTGGGACTCGGGGCTGGTGCCCTGCGAGAGCAGCCCCAGCGTGACACACTCCTAATGTCCCCTTGGGTCTGGTCCCCGGCCTCCTGAGCTGCGTGAGAGCCTGGGCGTAGGTGAGAACGTAGGACTCATACACCACAGAGGTTGCATTTTGGTTTGTCTCTGCAGATGGTAGGTAATTTGGGCCCTAAAGACAGTGCAGACACAGCAGAGGAATGGTTTTCTTGCCAATTAATTATAAAACTTTTCTAAAATCAGGATTAAATCATCCCGTTACACAATAAAATTTTGCAGGTGTGCTTGTTTCACCTCCCATGTCCGGTAACAAGCACTGTTACATCCAAACACTGCTGTTTGGATGGATGTGGCCCTTTCAGGAGGAAAAAAATGCAGGTTCACCTACTTAGTTCATATTTCTGGTAGTCTAAACCTGAAGTGAGCTGCTCTCAACCATAATTTTCAACAATAAAAGCAGCATTTTTTTTGGTAATTGACGCTCAGAATGACTTGAAAAGTCATGAAGTTAGATTATCTGCTGGGGTGAGTTCAACCTACTTCTGCTCGGACACAGACAGATATATTGATTTAGGGTAGGATACAGTTCCTTATCTCTCCAGACTGTTTATGCAGCAGAACTATTGTATTCATATCCCATCTCCTCCTGCTGTCCTGCGGCCAGTGGTAATTACATGTGTGTGTAGGAAAATACTGGCTGATCCTATTCTTTTTTTATTTTTTTCTTTAAGTTGGGGACAGCAATCGGAGCAGGGAAGAAATGGGATCCCCCACCTACTCCAAGCAGTGCTGCTTTTTAAATTTTGGCTCATGCCTGCTGAGGAGCAGAACATTCCTTTGTGTAATGTGGCAACCTTGATTTTTGTACCGGCTATCAAAACTGTTGAGTTTGTGATTTTATTCTCTGCAAATCATCATCGTTATTGACTCTTAGATGAAAAATTTAGATATGTTACTTTTATGAAGACTGGAAGGAAAATTGAGTCTGTATCTCCGACACCAGCAGAGAGTTTGTAAATTGTATTAGGATGGAGTTTCTGAAATCCGGTCAGTGCTGTAGATTATTTTATATATGAATGGAAAGGAGTAAAGTATATTTATTACAAGGTACATTTAAATTTTCAGACCTGTAGGTAAACTTTAACTTCTTAATATTAATAACATTGCATTGGTAGGAAAACAAACTTGCTCACCTTGTGTTTTTATATTTTCTTTAATTTTGGATATTGCAAACAACATAGGCATGGAAAGCCGCAATAGCCCATGATTCCTAATATTGGGTAAAGCACAAATATAAAATATACTTGAAGCTCAGCTCTAAGTAGATTATAAACATTTAATATAGAATGTTATCATAATATTCAGAGCACCAAATTGCAGACTTCTGTCACCCACTTTCAGGCATGCTTCTGAAGATCATAGTTAATTCTGCTGATTTATGGTAATGCTGTAGCACTATCATATGCAGCATCAGAAACCACTAACAAGCTTAGTATAAGCTTGGACTGAAATGGTTTGAGGTTTAAATTTCTGTAACGATTATAAACTAGAGGGAGTGAAATCCCACTTCAGCAAAAAAATAAAAGTGTCTTGTTACAATTCAATATTGCATCCTCTCTCTCTCCCCCTCTCATTCCAACCCCCCTCACTTTCTCTTCTCTCTTTAGCTTCTCTGAGGAGCCATATTTGAGAAAAGTAATTTTAAATTGTGACTGGCATTTTTAAATTTAAAAATAATCCTTTTTGTATGGTAATGCGCTTTATAATTAGGAGACACAATGTTAGCATTTATTGGAAGTAGAAAAAAAAAAAAAGCCAGGCTGAAAAGTATTAGAATCAACTAGATTTTTTTTGCCCGTTTCACTTGAAATGATAGCTATTTATAAAACAAATCTGATGACTTTGCCAACCCTTTCCATAAACATTTTAATAACGTGTGTCATCTTTGACTGTCTCAGGGATACCGTGGGCTGCAATTACCATAAGATCTGTTTCGGAACTCACTCTGAACTTAGGGTTAGCATGAAGCTAATGAAGGAGTGCAAAGAGAAAACATTCCCAACCAGAAGTTTAAGGGATGTAAATTGCAATGCTCTTGCTTCAAAATTAAATTGAAGGAACTAGAGTAAGTTACAGTTGAGAATCTACCCTTGTGTGACTCTGCTCTCTCCTGTGCCTTCGTGAGGACACACTGATGGCTGACACTACACTACAAATAAAGAACTTTAGCAACCTTGTCATTGGTTTAGGCAAAACTGGAGATTCCCTACTTCCAGCAGCCAAAATCGCTTTTTCTCCCTCTAGGCTTATGAAAATGTAAAAAATACCCAAGATTTGGAAAGGATTTGAATGTTTCCTTTCTTGGACATCAAATTTGATAACAGCAATCAAATCACAATATCTGAATATCTTCAAGAAAGCTGTTTTTAAAAGTTATCTGAGTTTGGGCAGGTAAAAAAATTATAAACCACCCTTGCCTTCCCCTTCACCCCACCCCCCAGTGCTGTCATTCATCAAAATTAAGGTCAATCAAAACAATGCAATGAAAAACAGCTATATTTTTCCTTTCTTTTTTTTGCAAAACTTGTATCGAACTGATTGTTGTACCTCGGTGCAAGCTGTTTGATTTTGCAGAGTTCTGTTGCTTGTTTCCCATCTTTTAGAACACAAATCATGAGGAAGCATCAATGAGAACTTTATCACATTGGGCCAAATTCAGGCATAGCTGTTGACTTCAATGGGGCTATGAAATTTTTTAAGGCAAGAAAAGAATCCCTATCAATTTTTTGTGATTTATTGAAGCTGAGCCACATTTTGTTTACAGTAATCCTAATTGTACCTCCGTATACCTTTTTTCTCCCAAAAGCTTAAAAATAGGAATCTCAACTTAAACAAAACTCCTAATTGTTTTCAGTAGGAGATTTCAGAACCTTTTCCCAAGGAAGTTCTGTAGAATTTTTCATCTGAACCCAGCAGCATCAGGACGTGCTATGGTAGTTGGTTGTACAGTGATGAGTTTTACCTCTACCATGGGGAAACTGGTGCCGCCACCACACAGATCATGGGTTCACATACTTCAGGACATCTCCCACTTAAAGCAGCACATGGAATCTGCTGCCTTTGAAAAGCTGAGAAAGGGAATCAGCTCTTCTGGGATCTCAACCTGTGTCTCCCAGTTGTTCATCTGCTGCCCAGGCTGCCCTTGTGGTCAACGGTCAAAGCTTTTCATTCTAAAAATGGATCTAACTGGTCCTGTTTCTTTTCTCCCATCAGCCTAGTGGCGATGTGGAAAGGAAGCCACCAGGTTCTGTAAGGTTTGGGAGGGCTCATCATCCGGTGTTGAAATACCGACTCCACACGCTCCAGCTTTCTTTTCAGGATGTCACTCTCCCGCCTCCACACTCACCACCAAACAAACATAGAAATCTACTACTGTTCTCCCCATGCACTCCATTTTCTTCCAATCTGAGAGCCATTTGTGTGTATAATTGAAAATTAGCAGTGCAGCTGTTTGAAGAGAGTAATTTATCACAGCACATTGTTCGCTCCTGACACTTTAGACCTGGCTCTAACAAGGCAGTGGTTGCTGGGGGTTGAGCTGCAGAAAGTGATTCGGCTGTAATGCCGCGTTTCCCCTGCTTTGTTGCTAATTGTAGCCTCTTTTTCTCCATTGAATTGGGAGTTGAGTAAAAGAGCTTGTTTGCTCTGTGCGACGAGGCTGCCAGGGCCGCTTGGGCTATTATCACAAGATACTCTTGATCTTTTGAAAAGCAGGAAATAGAATTTTTCTCCAACAGGGAAAGTAATTTGCGATGCGTCCATTAGTTCTTCATTAAAGCAAGATTAAATTGCACGGCAAATCACATCTGTGTTTGGATGATTAAAGGGTGGCATTTTAGAGGCCAAAACTAATTACTAGCCAAAATGAATGGGAGTGAAAAAACAGTCATGTTTTTACATTAGATAGTGTGGCTTGTAATTAGATTCAAGCTAATTCCACTATTTCTTCTCATTTAATGAGATGAGCCTGTCCTCATCTTTTTCTAGGCCATGCTAACAGCCCCAAATGTATAATTTTGATAATACTGAGAGTTTACTTTATTGAAATTTCTTAGCTACCTGCCACAAGTGACTGTTCTGTCTAGTGGTGCTTCATTATACATCGACACAAGCTCCCGTGCATGGCCCAAGCCAGCAGCTCCAGCAATCTCTGTACATTTATACATATGTATATTTACATAACTGTGAATTTGTGTCTCTGTATGTACACACACATATATAAATATAATGCCCATGATATGTCTATACAGTTTTGTTAAATGAATACAGGAACGTTTGAAAGGGTATCGAAGGAAAGGAAGATAGGTCTTTGCGTATCTGGAAAGTACAAATCCCCATGGAAAATTCCTTTAATTATGGAGATTTGTGGAGGTAGTTGTTCTTCAGCCACGAGAAGAAGGAGGTAAATAGGCGCATCAAGTGGTGAATGATTGAAATAACACAGGTATTTCCTAGATTTAAAAAAGGAGGTTCTGGCATTTGTTATTAAAGCAATAAAAGTGTCTCAATAGACACTTGAAGCTGATAGTTGAATTCCAAATGACCTAGTAATTGATTAACGTTAGGATATACTATATTCCTAAGATGAAAAATTATTGTTTCTCATAAAGAGAGGTTGCCAGTGAAATGTGGTGCTATTTCTCCTCCTTTGGGTTCCTATATTGAGAAGGAAGGAGATGCAGAGGGCCACAAACTGGATGAATACAAGACACAAAGAATAGGTGTTGCCCCTTGATCCTAGTCCCTGGGGATCCTCTGGAGAACAATAGCATGGAGGGGTGTTACCTCTTCATAAAATGTCATTGCAGTTACTCCCCGAGACCTAGGCTTGGCCAAGTCTGATCTTGACTTCCCTCCCAGACCTCCAAGAGGGTGGTAGCTGGAGTGGGGCAGAGGGGAAGGAGAAGGGCAGAGATTACTCTATAAAATGCCTCTGATCCTCCCATTTCCAGAGTGGTCACTGGCATTTGGGAATAAGCCTGTAGCTAATTCCTGAAGACTGGAATACTCTCTGTGCTCCCAGCTCCATACCCAGCAGAGCATTCAGGAAGGAGCTTTGAGGAGGTCAGGCTCTGAGGGGTACGTATAGAACACACACACCAAAGAGCGTGTCAGGAAGACAGACACCTTGAAGAATTTATAATTTAAAGGCCGGTTCTGCAAAAGTTTTCCATTACTGGCTGCTCATTTCTTTCCATGAGCATCATCATATTGGCGTTTTAATACCTTTAACCTAAGTGTATAATCAGGCGGTTGCATGGACTTTAGTACCTTCTTTTGAGCATACACTTGATGAATAAGTGGAGTGTGTATGTCTTTTCTCTTCCAATTCCCCAAGTGCTTTTTTAGACATCACCAGCACCATTCTAAGGGGAAAATGCCTTTGTCTGTGTTTGCCCTGTCCTTACCATTCCCTAAACATTTGCTGTTGGCCTCTGTCAGGAGAGTGAACTGCAGAAGAGACCTTTGGTTCTGTCCAGGTTGGGAATTCTTCTGTTCTCAGCACTTTCTGTTGCAGTGGTCACTGCAGGTTGCTCCAAGTAAACCATCGTGGAGGACTTGAGAAAATGCTATGAAGTAATTTATAATGCATATGGGCATGCAGAGCTGTACTTTCATAAAACAAATTCTCATTTGAGCAATATCAAACCTTTCCACTAACTGCAAAATTTTCTTTATCCTTAGTAATTTATTAGGGCATTTTTTGCTAACTTTTCTTTCGATGCCTTACTGTCTTCTATGAAACTTAGGGCAGTCAACATTATGGTCCATTTGAGTCTTGCATTCTTTATGCTAGTTCATTGGTTTATATTCACGGTAGAGATTTCTATTGAAGAGGATATTTGTAAATGAGACATGAAACTGCCTCCTGGCAGAATACCATAGGGGTGATTAAGTTCACTTCTGATTAATTTTTAGAGATTCAAGGTTTCTTCTAGAGAAGACAATGTGTTCCATGATTGCCAGTTTCATCTAAACTTACTCTTGATGTTATGCAAATCAAATTGTGAAAATACTGCAAAAGTTCTAGGGAAGGAAAAGGTAAGCTTCTGGACTGCAAAGCTCAAAATACCATTCCAAAGAAGAGAAATTCCCCTTGATCGGAGAGTCCTTTTCCCGCTTCTCACTCAGGAGCTCTCAGACACCTTGGCCACAAGGGCCGACTTCATCGTATTTTGCCCCAAAAAATACTTTTCAGAGACTACTTGTAGTTGCTTCTCTGAGCTGGTAGCTATTCCTTTTGTCTCATGGAATTTCTGTCATGAATTTCATTTTTTAAATTTTTTATTTCTTTTTTTTCTTTTAATCTGATAAGAATGTGCTTTTAGTCACTCAAGTCTCTGCTATGTATTACTTATGTTATAATGGATATGAAACTTGCAGCTTGGTTTTAAGGATTATTTAATGTCAATGTGATAAGCAGGAATTGCACATGGGACAATTTTAAACAATATTTCAAAGTTAAAGTACAATTTTATTACACGTATAACATAATTAACGTTCACTCTATGTTACGTCTTATCAAACTCGTAGTCATCCTTCTTCTCCAATCTGCATATTATATTACTAAAAGCTTGGTATTTTGAATGTTTTGCCTAAAGTACTTTTCCCTACCCTTTATCAGTTCTAGGGACTCATGCCATTGCACCTGCATTTGAATTCTCTTAATTATAGGGAACCTTGCTTGCTAAAACAATAAGAGAAATGTGTCCATTTATCATTGCTCGTAGCTAGAAAAACCATGACTGACGTTCCTGCAGCTATTCTGGCAAGCTAAAAGGCTTCTTACAGCTAACGGGAGTGGCTGAGAATTCATCTGAAGACAGAAGGGACCTATTTTGTTCCAAAGACAGCTTATATTTTCGAAATTGCGGATTGCAGATCTCAAAACTTTTTTGAGCCCTCTGCTGACCTCGAAAGCTTCCTGCAATAATGGAACCAAAGTCTGGAATAACAAGCCTTAAATTCTGCTTGAAAACCACTTATATATCCTGTATTTTTGGCTTCCTAACATATCTCTCTACAACACTGTATGCAGCCCTGGGTCACGTAGTTTTCTAAAGAATATACTTAAAAATGAAAGATTTGTAGGTTGTGGAGCAGTTAGTTTTGGCTGTGGCAGTGGTTTCCAGAGTGTTTTCTACCCAATATCACCCTCAATAGCAATTGGAGTATGTTTTGTTTGATATTTCCAGACTCCCTGGGACTGGTCTGTCGAAATGGAAGCCTTCCAGATGAGTAACAAGCATTCTCACCTTTTTTTTTTTCATCTTTCTGGATGAGTTGTAAGCAATAACTTTGGGGCTCAATCATCCAACTCTGTGCATGCAAATAAGTTGTCCAAATCACTTCACTACAGTGAGCTTGAAAGCCCATGGTAGGATAAAATACAGGTCATAATTTTTTTTATCCATAAACAGAGGATCTATAAAAAGGTACAATTCATTCTGAAGAAATAGTAAAAGACCACATTATCTTCCTTCCCCATATATATATAAAGGTCAAACATTCAAATTCTTTAGTTGTTTTCGGTTGTTTTCCAGAGAATGAAGCAAAGATGTAAATGCTATTACATATTTCTTTATATATACACATGCTTTCATTTTTTCTTTAATAATTAAAGAAGTCATGACATTTGATGACCTTGTAGTCTATGTGAGATACAATAGGACTTGACAAAGAAACAGATGACATCTAGCAGACAAAGAACAGAAAGAGAAATATATACCAGATTACTAGATGACTGGATTTTTCAAAGGATTAACAATTCACACAGTTGCCACATTCCCTCGGGGGTCAGATAACCAACAGGTGAGCTGGGAACTAGGACTTCTTAATCTTCTTGAACTCTATCATAAGTATTTATATGAGTGTGTTTACATCCATCTGTAGGATGTCTGGCCATCGCTGGAGAAATACCGGCGCACAAGTGAGTTGTGAAGAGGGATTTGTAAGAAGAGAGGACAGTTTTATGCAGCAGAAGGAAAGGCTTTCTGGGCAAAGATGCCATGGGAGGCAGGAAGAAAGGAGAGTGGCTTATGAGGACAACAGTTCTAGCAAGATTTAGCTGGAAGCAAGGAGGGGGAGCCAGCATCATCTGATTCTCCGTAAGTGAAATCTCAGGAATAAAATTTTCTTTGAGACAGAATCATTTATCTAAGTCACGATCTTGGCATTTGGGGGAGATACTACAATTTAAAAAGTTGATCGGATCTTCCAGTAACAAATTCTGTGCTGTGACAAGTAATATTCAGGTCACACTTCTCCTTTGAAGTTTTAATGGCCACTACAATTTTCTGTTAGTCACTCACTTATGTTTGAAGTGAGCGTGCAAAGCCTTGGCTGTCTCCATTTGTCTCTAACTACTTTAGAAGCTTCTGAAGGCACCGAGCTCATAAAACTGCAGGCTTCAAAGAGCTTATTCAAAGATTCCATTCTGCTGCTGCCATTTATCAAAGGGGCGCTTTTAAAATATATATCTCTTTATAATAAAATGTTTTTTAAAATATAAACCTGACAGTGGGGATGATTGAAACAAAATCTCCATTGGCTTCAATGGCAGCAGAACTGAGTTCCATGGTTTTAAAGATAACGTTTATATTTCTACAAATAGTGTTACATTCAAGTTAGTTGCTAATATATGGAATCAGAATTCATTTTTTCCCCATATTTTTTTTCCTATCCTAATTTTTTGGAACTTCAATGTGAGTTTAACCTTGAATTTTAAATCAGATTTTAAATTTAACCCCATAATACTGAAAAATATTGTCTCTCTCAAAGGAAGCAGACAGTCACTGTTTCCAAGTAGAATTCATCCTCTTGGGCAGGTGGAAACCTGAAGAGTCAGGAGAATGTTGAAGTTAGATTGTGATTTATTAAAAAATAGGATGAGAATTCTGTCATTTGTCAGTCCCTTGACAGATCTTACAGAGATCTACTACAGGATGCTGGATAAATTCCATGGCATCGAGTTATTTTATATCCCCTTTAAACAATAATAATACTACGTCACGCCAAGGTGGCCCGCTCTCTTGTCCAACACACTTCCCAAAAAAACAGTTGACTTTACAGTTTATTAGATCAGCCCTTTAACTTGTTGTCTGTAAAGAATCATGGCCCGGGGGATGAAGTGGTAGCTGATGTCTGTGAAATGGAGACGATACCAACCAGCAATGATTTGAGAGATGCATCTTCATGGTTAGAGAGTGCTCCTACTCCTTTATCCCGACAGCTCGGGCGCTTGTTCTGTTTGCTCCGACAGTGGCCATCCATCGTAACATCACAATCTGTTGCCATGGAAATGGCTGTGATTTTGAAAATTCAGCTTTATGTCTTCACGGTGAAATCAGACACACAAAAAAGAAAAGGGCAATAGGGGAAAAGCCCTTGTTTAAGGCCAAAAGCAATTTGATTTTAAATTCAGACCTAAAACCTGTGACTTCAGTGGGGTAACTCCCTATACGAGCACTTTCTGAAGTTACTACTTTTCTGTTGTGGCTTCCCTGGCTGCTGGGAAGGGATGCCCACTTCCAGGCTGCTTGCACACTGCCTGGCAGAGGGCCCTGATTCAGCTGTCTCGGCTTATTATGGTACAACTAAATAATGATAAAACTCTCATAATGATATTGCAAACATAGCGCGGGAAATAGCCATCCAAACACAGGGCTTCAGTCAATTTTCTGCATTTTCACTGCTGTAATTTATGTACCACCCCAAGCATGTAAAAGCCTGTATTTTGGGCATATTCTGTTGATTCCCACTTTGGCTTTTGTAACCATACCAGAAGAATTCTTTCCCATGTACTATTCTGGAGTAATCCCCCCACGTAAGTAGTTTCTTTCCAAATACAAGTGACTTTATTCTGAAATAACTTCTCTGGTTTGGATAACAATATCTTTTTCTGAAATAAAATTATTATTATTTTTTAGAATAAAATTCCCTACAACAGAAAATATATTGGAATACCTAAATGATACGTATCGTGGTCTCCATAGTTCAATTCTGAAATATGTTTTTCTTTGTGAGACAACCCCAATATAAAACCCAAAGAGGTGCAATTTTGATAAAATCTGGGGTACAAGCTGTGACTGGTTACTTTGGTGGAAAATCTTAGGTGGAATTTATAATCTATTTGTTATAATCTGTTTATTGTAGAATTAGATCTGCAGAGGGCTTTGATTTTAAAGTGGGTCAACAATTGATCAACAATATGACTTGGCAAAAATACTTTTTCTTTATAATAAACTGGTAGATAAGATCATTGATAGTTATGGTTCAGACATAGCTCATGAATCTATGTAACGTGAGGTTGATCGTACCAAATGTCTGTGGTAGAAAGAATAAAGAGGCCAAAGCAATTATTGCAGTAAATTGACTGAATATTTTGAGTGTTACAGAAAAAGTCGTCTTTCCAAACAGTAGTGTTAGCAGTTACAGATGTGAACTGCATTCACTAGAAATACATACCTTGGCATAACTATAGAAAACAGCGTAAGATAAAGGTAAAAAGAATGATAAATTGGTTTTCATAAATGTAGGACAACTATAAAATATTTCCAAAGTGCTCCACGAGGATGGATGGAATGAAGTGCCTGGCTAAGCTGGCACCATTGAATTAAACCTCAGCTTAAATTTCACTGTGTGTATTTCAAACCCACCAGCAGGGATACGCACCGAAAAGCTTGTCTTTTCCCCATTTCTAGCATTGGGTCTAATACATTGTACTTCCTTTCTGCGCTTTGTATGACTTGCTTAAATAATGCAAACATGCACCACTCGGGCAAGAATTGTTAAGGTATAAGAGCAAACACACATATATGAACAAACAGCTGGAGGACAAAGGTGTTGTCACACGGGAGCGGTTCTCTCTGAGGCTCTAGATACATTTTCAAAGCAGGATTTTGTACCTGATTAGTTCCTGGCTGTAAATTTCAAAATAAATATTGGTATTCAGTGAAAGATAATTACTAGAGGCGTTAGGAACCTGACCACTTACTGGCAAAAGCAGAAGCTTGTTTAATAACATAAACAGAATGGGAACCCTTATGTCTGGAGCATTTTGAATCACGTTACAAGAAGATGAAAATAGCACTTGAAATAACGCAACCGGGAATTCCATGTGAATTTGGGCTGAGGACCAGGCTGCAGAATCACACCATCAGCTGTGCCTGTTGCGTAGACCTTGTCCAATGATCGGGATTCAAATGCCTGTCTTAAATTCCTCAAGCACTTTAAGTTCTTCATGTGCTTTTAGCAAAAGGTAACACATCGATATAAATTCCATTTTGCTGAACCGGTAACACCAAAAGAAAGTTAAGCGGTTAAAAGAATAGTTACTGAATAAATTCAGACATCTACTAAGGTAATAATAAACTCACTGTTGTAAAAACATCCAAAGTTTTTACTTTTACATCCAAAAAACCATCCCCCCAAAGGGGATCCAAAGACAGTGGCAGATACCATGAGTGCCTTTTGAAGTGCAGAAGTATTGTTATTTTATATTTTTTAAAAAGCCATTAGTTTGAGTAGAGCCAACTTAGTAAAGGAGGTTCAGAAATGTTATGTCTGTTCTTAGTAGATACCTCTTTCCAAATTTTCTCTTTAGCCTTAACCCAACCCAGAAATTCAAAGCCATCAAAATGCCATGACCTGAATCTTTAGGGTTCTAGAAGAAGAACAAGTGATTATCTCTGGACTGCTTATCTGAAGTAAAACTAATTAGTCCCCTGCTTTAAGAGACAGCCTGTACTGCATATGACAGGGACCAAATGTCAGAAAAGAGTTAATGATACTAACTACTGCTTCGCTGGCAAATTCATCAGAACACCAAAGGGGACAGTTGTACACAACAAGGGGACCCTTTAAAAAGGACCATTACATGGTGAGGCTCCTGGGCAGCCACCAGTTGCATGTCCCACTCAGGCTGAGGCTCGAGGACAGTGGGACTGGTGTGCTACAAGGGGGACTGGCCCGGGAAAAAAACCCTTATGGAAGTTACAGAAACAAATTATCGCGTGTTTTTAAGTCAAACCACAAAAACTCCTCAAGAAGCTTATATAGGATGAATCTCTCTACTGGCTGATCACCCAGCGGTGCAATCTTCTGATCAATCCTCATTTGAAATACTGAGTTAGAACAGAATAGAATATGCTGAATAACAAAGGCTTACCATAATTTGGCCAGGATGGGATTCCATGGGATTCCATGCAAGTTCATAGATAATGGCTTCCTAACAATTGCCTCATTTTTGTAATTCTCTGTCGTATCAGTGGACGTGTAACACACTCTGGCTTTTATGGTCACAAGTACTAGAAGAAAAATCAACGTACATACCAGAGAAATTGATTTTTTTTAAAAAACAAAGTATCAACCACATAATACCTGTTTCTTAAACTGAGGGCGTCACTTATTAGAAGTATCAGATCTGAGACTTAGAGGCCAAAGGAAAAGAAAAATGTTGCCAATACCTAAAAAAAAAAAAACCAAGAAGGCCCAAAATGATTGTCACCAGAGACCAAATGAACCGTGATAACTAATGACCCCTATTTCAAACTGAACTCTTATCGTTCACCTCCGGGTCAGTTTTAGGGGAAGAATGGAAGCTCCATAGACAAAACTCAGGACAGTCCCCGAGGACACAGACCGTTCAAGCGAGGGTTACAACAGCTACAGCAAGTAGTGATTATGTAGTTTACACATCGTTTTAATTGTTATTCCGATATAGCTGGGGTTAGGAGACAACAACCACCCATCGCCAAGGCTTTTATTATACCTTTAACACAAAGGCTATTTCTAAACTTGCACAGGATTATTTCTCTTGTGTAATCTCACAGGGTAATCGCTGTTTGGGGTGATGAATCCTTCAGGAAACTGCTTTTTAGGCCTTTCCTTGCATGAAGCAATTATTGCATTGGTCTATCTGGTTTGCAAAGGTCCTATCCACCACCTTCCCCTTCGGTTACATTTTCAGGAACGCCCTGGAGCACCCGTCTCCTTCCTTGTGTCAGACACTGTGGGTGCCCTCCCAGTGCCCGGACATCGCCGGTGGTGAGTCCTTCCTTCCTTCCAGCCTCACAGGGGCTCTTCCATCCCCAAACCATTCACTCGTTGTCCTTTATACATACTGGGCTCTTGTGGCTCTTTCCTCCACATCTGTCTTCCACGCCTCTATTAACTCTCTTATTCCTAGAGTGAGAAGACAAGCAGAGACGAGGTATTTTGTTGTTCCACTGCCTGCTGTTAATAGCTTTGTTCTGTAGACAATTGCAGATCATATTGAAGCTTCTGGTTCTGCCAGCTCTATATCTGAGCTTCATGTATTCCCTGATTAGCTTTCTTTCTCATCTGATTCTGCTTAAATCCGTAAATACCTATGCATTTATGCCTAGGACGTTCTTTGAGGAACTGTGGAACTGATTGGATGGATGTATTATTCAAAAGTTTCCATGTCACAACCAAAAAGACAAACGACACCAACCTGAGAATAAAACCTTGCTTCGTTTGGCTCCTGGTGGCATCTGCAGCAGTTTCCTGGGGTGAGCTATTCCGAGGATACACAGAAGCATGTGTGACTTTGATGTTGCTATTACGGTGAAGCCATTGTGACAAGAGCTGTGACTAGTTTTCATAAAGATAGTTTGAAAAGACAAAACCAGGACATGGGCTTTACTTCACAGGTAGGTGAAAGAAGGCAAGGGGCACAGCTAGAGAAACCAGGAACCAAGAACAGCCAGCTAGAGAAAGTTCGGTGATCAAAGTCAAGGAAAGGTTTGTTTTTTTTTCATGAAATTTGCCATTAGAGATATTGAGGAGGCCTATGTATTAAATTCCTGAGTTTTGAGGCACTGTAATAGAGCTGTCAAACAAAGATATAGAAAGTGCTACTGTTTCCACCAGACATGACAAGCTAAGGATTCCCAACAAAGTACGCTGTCGCGGCCACCTGAAGAGGGATAATGAAAGTGATTACATCAGCAAAGAGGAAGGAACAATCCAGGTAAAGAGTTGGTGGCTGTTTGATCTTGGAGGGTTGCTGTTACCTCCAGTGCAGTCATCCAAAGCTGTCTAAAAATTAAATAGGCTAAAAGAACAAGAATGCCTAGGATTTCTTCCAGGAATTTCTGTAGTTACCTACTAGGCATCAAAGGAGACTTCTTTTGAACCTTCAAATACACAAGGAGGTCACATGCACTCGTGACTGCAGATTTGGTAACCTATTATTCATTATTTTCTTTTATTGATTGTTTTACAGTCCCCAAGGCGTGTGTGTTACTTTCTGTGCCACCAAAAAAAAAAAAGGTTCTGTAAAATCTGGGGTTTTTTTACAGGAGTAACAGCAGTTGTCTGTCGTTGTTAATGATAATGGCAGCCTATTTTTTTCCCTATTAATTCTGATTAGGAGGTCTCATATGAATATTAAGTCCAATTTTTATGATGAATGGTGTCCTGCAACCAGGAAAAAAATGTCAGGTTGACCTAAGATATTTTCTTATTTAAAGATTACCTCTAAAAACCTAAAATCACAACAGATTAATGAATTGGCTTTAAAATCACAACAGATTAATGAATTGGCTTAACCACTTTGTTAATTTTTTTAGAAGAGACCATTAGATGGAATACTTGGGTTATACTGACATTCAGGACAAAGAGACAAGCCAAAGCAATGAGAAAATTGTGGAAAAGGAAGGTATCACCCGCAAATGTAAATAGCCACTAATTAAATAGCTGTAGCTAGAAAAATAATATTCTTGTTTTATAACTCTAGGTGGCAGCAGTGGAACAAAATAGAGAAAAATGTATGATTATGATTATACTTGCTGACTGTTAATACAAAATCCATTAATTAAATACTGCTGATGGTGTTTCTTGACCCAATATTACTTTCATACTCTAGATGGCAGCAGCATCACAAAATACAGAAAAATAAGATTCACTGTATTCCTGCTGTGCCCAAATATGCGGCCACTTCAAGTTTTTGGAGGTTAAAGTTGGAGAGGTCAAAATGCAGATTTCCTGAAAGCACTTTCCTACCACAAAAGAAGAAAAAAAAAAAGCTGAGAATGGCTGTTAAATATCATGTGCAATTAGAGGTAAATCACTTCATGTGTTCAGTCTTGAAATTTTAAGTTTTTGCATATATCAGTTCAGAGGGACTTCAGAGGAGTAAGTCTGGTGAAAGGACTGTGAGGTGAAAAGAAGGCATTTGCTTTAGATTGCACAAAGTTTTGGTAAAACCTTTTTTGAGTATTATTTGACTAAAAAGCATCCCAGGTGCCAGCTGAGCAGAAGGCTGATGCGGAGGTAGCAGCAGGAGGGACTGGAGGTGGAACCACACAACCTCAGCTCCTCCGATGGAGACAGGGCCCCAGCGGGATGGAAAGCTCAAGCAGTCCAGGAATACCTTCATATCCAAATCGTTACCTGCTTGGTGAGTTGAATGAAAATTCTACAAAGAAGTATTGAAGTGTAGCAGCTTTGTTGTTCGGATGGTTGCGGGTGTCTACCCTGTGTCATTTTACTGCTGTTATGGCCAAAAGAGCAAGTATCCACCAGAGCCAGCGTGACAGGCAGTGTAAGGCGTCACTAAGTATAAACACCAAATATTAAGGGAAATGCAGTGTGTGAAGAGATTGTCTTCAGCATGGGGGGGGAAAAGAATGGAGTTTACTGCAGAGATAGGGAGTGGGCTTACGGAAGAGGGGGCACTCACACCCTCCAGCCGGCTGGTGTGTTATCTTCAGTCTCAGAGGCTTCTTGAGGGTTAAGAAGGGTGTCACCTGGTCCAGTTTTAATGGTGTTGGGAGCGTGTTTTGTCAGACACAGAGTATTGCCCACTGCCATGGCAGGGTCACACTATAGAGGTGACGTACTTGGGGAGTGTGCCTTGTTCGAAGGTACAAATCTGTGCGCCGAGTGCGGTGATCAACTGTGATGGGTTAAGTGTCATCTGTGAGTAGGACAATGTGAGAGACACAGACACTAATTGGGAGCCCACCAAGTTTTTCCTTGACCAATTAATATTCACTCAATATGGAAAGGTTCTTGGTCTGTGCTGCTTATTGAAAAAGAAAACAGGAAACTAAAATTGAGCTGGTATCAGCAGTTTAAACTAGTGAAAGTTAAGGCAGTGCACTTACTGAGTGAATACCAGCACAAGTATTTTGTTATAGAAATAGGTGTTTGTCAGGTATTGATATATCAGATTGGAATTAAGTAACGAAATTAATGAAATCATAAGATCATCAGTTCCACAGACTGACTGTAAATTCTACATAATTCATTATGAGCTCTTTGATTATAAACCCTCAACAATTTCATCTGCTGCATCTGTAACTCAGGAGGGGTTAATATTTTGACAGGGAAATTAAAAAAAAACCTTTAGTACCTGAACAAAACTCTCTGACAAAGATATGAAGGTCTCCTTCCATTTCAGTTCTGCTGTAGTGGTTAATACCTTCCTTTTCTCAAAAGTAAGCTTATCCAACTATTGTTTCAAACTACTTAAAACTATAAGAAAGTTCTCTTGCACTTTTCCCAGATAAACTACAGTTGTATATAACAAACCGGCCTAAAATAGTAAAATTAAATTTAAAATATTTTGGATATTTCTCACCAAGCAAAAGAAAGGATTAAGGTAGAGAAAGGAAAAGGCAAATACTGAAGATTACAAAAAAATTGTAACTCTTCTCTTCTCTGTTCTTACAGTCCCTCGGAAGCAGAGGTGAATTAATGCAAGAAGCAGGTGGTGATGCTGGTACTGTGCTGCTCCTCCAGCCTTCCTTCCCAGCCCCGGGAGAAGCCCCTGTGCTGGGCTGCACAGGCTGCTCTGAAGCTCTGCAATCAGATGTGCTGAGGTTGCTATTTTCTGGTGAGTACCACGTGCCGCTTGGCCTGTGAAGCCTGCTACAAGCTTTTTGTCTTGGTGATCCTTTCTAACTTCATGGTTGCCAGCCAGTGATGTGTGTGAGATCAGTCTTCTGAGGATTAGGCAGAGCTTGGCTGCTTGTCCCGTAGGTACAAGTACCTGCTGAGGGGGTTATTCCAGCGAGATAGTGATTCCATGCAAATAGTATTTTTTCCAATTAAAATGAGATTCCTGTTGAACTTAACGCTGTGGCATTAATTTTGTCAGACATGTATGTGCACGTTCTCTCTTTTACTCCCTCCACGCTGTAGCCAGAGTCACAGACAAAGCTGTTCCACTGGTGGGATGAAAAAGCACAGTGAAAGTCAGGGTGTTGTATCCCTCACCTGGGCAACATCTCTCTGTTCCTTCTCTGCTTTGAATAGATTCTTTTTAAGGCTTGGCCAACTTGTAATATTAGCGATCCCATTAGCTGGTGCCTGCTAATGTTGCTGATGGGATGAGGGCAGGGACTGCTGCTGCCTTCTCCATAGTAATATTAATATCCATAGTAATAGTACTAGTGTTCTTTTCTGCCTGCCATTTAATTTGTCAGTTGAATAGCGGTTACAAGAGACTAATCAGCAGTGTTCATCGTTTTGTTTATTTCCTCTTTGTTGCAATGACTTTGAATATTTTTTTAGAGGGGAGTTCCTGTGCCCTGAGACTATAATATACTTACCTGCTGTTAAGTTGTGTGGAGAAAGGACTGAAGACATGTTCTAGAAAGAATATCTTGAAGTGGGGGAATGCAGGAAGAGGAATGAGACAAGAAGGCTATAGAATGTATATTCTCTTTGGAGAGAAAAAAAAGCATAAAGACACAAACATTTTGTGCATGTGCATGAGTGCCCAGCCTGCTGATACAATGCCACTTCACTGAAGTGGTCCTCTCAGCCTCTGAGGTACCATCATTAGCCAGAGAGACAGAAATTGCTCCTTGCTTTGTGGACTACTATAATGATCAAGCATAGAGGTGTCTTAATTTCCTGAAATAAGACAATGACTGAAGATGCTGAAAAGCACTGGCTGAGATTGTCACAGCATCCTTGCAGCAGAACCTGCCTTCTTTGAAGTGTTCTCCAGCACTTCTTTAATATTTTTTTTCTTATGTTTTGTAGATAATTCCTGTGATTTCTAACACAGCCTCCCTCCCGCTCCCCACCAGGGCTACACTGGGCAACCATAAATCCTAAAGAAAGTGATTCACCAGCACCTCGATCTGCCCCTGGTGGACATTCTCTGATGTTAGTGCCTTGGAAGCATCACTAGGGGCAGGGAAATTCTCCAACTAATATTTGATTAGTAAGGAGATCTTTGCTTAATAGCATGTGAAGGTTATGTAGTGAGAAGTACTTTTGTGGAGGTAATCTAAACTGTTCCTGGTATCGATGACTTTGACAGGATCTTTCGTTGGAGGTCCATGAAACAAAGCAGGGAAAAAGTCTGGGCAGGGGAGGGGAAAGGCTGGGGCTGGGATGGGAACACCTTATGGGCCAACTCCAGCAGAAGAGCTGTCTCCAAACGACAACAGACTGTAGTGTTTTCACATATGGAGGATGAAGTTGGCCTTCTCCAGCTACAGGTTAGGTGTACCCTGATGGAGAGGAAGTTCTCCTCCAGTCCATGTTCTGTTGAACTTCATAGCTTAATGAACATTATGGTTTCTACTTAGTGGATTGTAAATGCATTTTAAAAAAAGCCTCTCCTCTTGATGCACACAGAGTCACTTAAGCTCTCCTCTTGATGCATACTTGAGTTACCCCAAATCCCAGAAAATTCAGTAGATCTTACACTGATGTAAGCACTAAAAATGTCATTGCTTGTTTAGTAACCAGGTTTGAGTGGTGTGTTTTGAACTGAAGAGCTCAAATCTAGGAGAAAAAAAAATCTCAGCATTTCATACCGAAAGCAACTGTTTTATCTTTGAAGAAGCTGCACCAATAAGGTTCTCAGCTGAGCACGCAGGTTCTTAGTTTGGTTTTGCTGATAACTAAAAATTAACGATTCAGCTTAAGTCTTAATATAGACGTTTCTCTGTCTGGCATCTGCGAGACTTTCCTCCAGTACTTTCTCTCTCTTAATGCCATAAACACCAGTATCAGCAATGATTGATTCAGCAACACATACCTTCAACTTGGGAATAGCGACTTGGCCCCTGCGCACAACACAGCTTCAAGGGGACTGTACCCCCTTACAGCCCACCCAGGCTTCTCTTCAAAGGGTACACCTCAAAATCTCAGTGGCCTGTAGAGGAGGATTATTTGGTTCATGATACTGTTTCTGTTCTGATAAGGGGATAAGCAGAGATATGTTTTTTTCATAAACGAGTTGACCCTTTTTTTCTGTTCAGTCTTTCCCCCTGCCTTCTAACTGCATTTTACTCCAGGGAGTTTTTCCAGACCCAACCAGGTTAGAGAGTGGGACAGCAATTTTTCCACTTTTTTGTGCTGTCAACAGAACTATTTACCAAGTTTCATGTAATTCCACGCGTGCAAATGTATTGCATGAAGCTGGGTAGATGATACAAGTTGAAATTTGAAAGGCAGAGGTCTTGACTGACCGAAAGTGAAAGCCTAAAGTATTATGTACGCGCAACATGATGAAACACTGGAAACAGGAGCTCCAACTACAGTTTCAGCTCCAAGGTTACGGCGTCAGGTCTTGGGTTGCAGGTTTTCCAAACCCAGTGGTACAAAAAAATCTACGCTTTGCTTTTAAACGGATTGAATTTTGTGTAGAATCCTTGGCAGACAGTGGTAATACGTCTACTCTGCAGAGAGGAACATGTAGAAAATCCAGTATGATGTGTAATCTCATTATCAAAGAGAAGCCAAAGCTTTGATGTCAACAGGAGTCCTTCTGTGGACTTTGATACAGAATTAATTTCTGTAATCTTAATTGTTTTTCCTCTGAGTATTTTTATTGAACCATGGAATAGTGCTTTCCGAAGAGAGAGCAAACAGTTTGGGGATTTCCTTTTCTTCATTTCTTTCAATTTGTTTTGGCTTTAGTAGGAGTATTTGTTGTTAGTTGAGTTGCTGAGAAACAGGGAAATGTCCAGAGGGACAGCAGAGGATGCGTGTGCCTTGGCAGAGAGATGCAGGTGGCACAGTGGCCTTCTGATGGGTGCACAGGAATGAAGAGCCATAATTTATTCCAAGTCCCCAGTTGTAATATTTTGATGTATTGTGACAATATAATCTTGTGTGTTAATAACAGATTATAATATGTATATTTATAGGGCAGTATTTAGCCAGATGAGATTTGCTTATGTAAATTCTGCTACCTGTGTTTGAACCGATACTGGCTGTTACTGAGAGGGGCTCAAAAAAAGGCACGTCGGAGCTTCAGAATTTGGTGGGATTGTGCCTTTGGAGAACTCTCCTCGTGGTTATTTGTCTCTTCCTCACTCACTCTTGAGGATTCCTAGAAAAACATATCTCATCCAGGAACTCTAGTGTTCTAATTTGGTGATATTAATTTCCTCTAGTTGTGTGCCCTTTTCACAGGCTCACTTTAATGTGCCATGTTCCTCTTTCACACAGAACAGGGATGAGTGAGAGGGAACCAAAACTTTTCTGCAAACAGAAAGAAAGGCTTTATTACATCAAGCTTAAACAGAAAAGCAAGAGTGACAGGATTTCCATGCGACTGAAAGATTATCTTCTTTAAATGTGTAACTCATGTTTGCTCTTTATGGGTAGATTGTTAGACTGTATGTTCAGCTCTCTCAAGAGGCATTTAGGACTTCAAATACAGTAATAAATTAATTTGCAAGATAGAGACAATAATGAAAGATTTGATTTCAAACCGCTGTCGTGAAACTTTTGTGGAATTTTCAAACATTGAAAAGCATAAATGACAGCCTTATTTACTTGCGTAAATGAACCCACCGATGAAGTAAAATGCAAGATTGACAGCATTAAGAAGAGAAGCCGATTATTTTTTTTATCTACAGAGATGTGCCTTCCAGCATTGTTATTGCTATCTTTTTCCGTGTCACTTGGCCACGCCACTTTCCTTGGAGGCTGGTCACACAAAGCCAGGGCAGATTAGAGACCTGGTGCGGGCAGCCTATGCTTTTCCTTGGATAACTCAGGTTACTCTTGGCAACAAGGAGGCGATGAGTCGACACCCACCATCTAAGAAAGGAAACCCTTCGTTTACTCGGAGGCTGATACAAAGCCAGCAGATGGGAAGAGTTTTCTGTCACTCTCTCAGGGCCGGAGCACAGGTCCCCAGGCTCCCGTGACATCCCCTCTGTGCCAGGAGCACAGCTCTCTCAAAAGAAACACTGAAGAGCCATTTACTGGTAAAGCGTAAGAAACATCTGTCAGGGGCTAAAGGTGTTAAAGAAATACTTAACTGTACGTGGAGTTGGCAGATTCTTTGGCTGAGATTACAGGGAAAACATTAGCAGCGAAAGTCCACAAGATTTATCCTAATTTATGAGATTACTTCCTCAGAAACTCTCCTTTTGAACTGCTCTTCAACGGAAGAACAAATGTGTAGACTTCAATGCTTAATAAAGCTAAAAGCTTCTCCCTGGGGTAATTGAAATTTTTCTATCAAAGGGTGGATAGACCTGGTTGCAGCTGCAACAAAGAAGAAACATATAAAGCCAAGTGGAAAGCAGTTAGACAGCATTGGTGGTGTAGGACCATTGAACGTGGTCTTGCTAATTGGAATCCATAGCACAGGACATTCAACGACATGCTGGGCAAATGACCCTGAAAGTTTCAAGTCTATCTAGTATAAAAAAAAAAAAAAAAGTTCAGATGTAAAAATAATCATACGAACGATGGATTCTGTATCCTTGAATGGGCATAACCAACCAGAGATCTGGGTAACCGGCAAATTTCTTTTTTAAATAAGGCCCTTTGAGTCCCGTATATGCATCTACTTTCACAAGCATTTCAAAACCTGTCTTCTAATAATTTCACACAGAGCTTTCAGAGAAGCGATGTTCAAAAGAATGAAAGTAATGAAACACAGCAAAGTTTTACATTTTTATTTCTGTACTTTGGGAAAATTCCTATTGAAGACAGAAGGCAGTTCAAATTGGAATTGCTTTACTGCCAATAAAAATGTGTGACTCTTGATCTAATGAAAAAATTAGAGAGATTGAAAAGCAGGAGTAGACTTAGGAAGGATTTCAGTTACAGCAGGATGCAGCCCTTATTGCATTTGTAGTTCAAACTGTGATCTCTAAGGAGACCTAAATTGCTCCAGACTGTGGAATTTAGGGTATTTGAGACTTTATTTTCTCAAAGGAACAAGTATGGGGAACTAAGACATCGGGCTTTATTGTCGTGCATTTAGAAAACATATTTTATTTTCTTTTAAAAGAAAATATCATTTAATGATAAAAATGTTCAATTCTTCAAACGTTTGTCACATGAATTAAAAGTTGTTCAAAACCAGTTCCATCAAGCGGAACTTGTGATTTTTTTCAAAGTTTCCAGTCCTGCAAACTGATTTGGATCAGCATACTTTGATTTCATACACCAAAACCATTGTATTTGTGATTGTTATTGGTGTACAAGGATCCACTGGCTCCAAACCTAAACTGTCATTCTGCCACACTCTGTAGCTCTGTGAGCACTGAAGTATTTCTGGGACGTGAAACAGCTTGAACATTAAAAAAAATGACTTGCATCTAAACTTCACAATACACTGAGGTATAGGGGTGTGAGAACAAGCCACCTTGGGCACTGGGAACACTTTGCCCACTCTTGTTTGTTGTTCTGCTGAGGCCAAGTACATGGTATCAATTACTGGTTATGTCTTGCATACATCAAAATGTGCATGTTTAATCTCTTATTTTGAGTATTGGTATTTAATTTCTTAAAGTCAATGTCTATGACTAAAGTAATAGAAAAGGTTCCTCTGATTTTTTGAGGGAGTTGAATATGATCCATTTCAGGAGGACAGTTGACACTGAGATCCTGACAGTGACATATCAACGTTCTTAATACTTCACCTGTGAAACACTTATCGTCTCCCCTAGGGCACCGAGACTCTGTATTTATCTGCAGTTTCTTTATATACATAAAAAATAACAATATATACAACAAACACACATATATAAGTAATTTACATATATAAAATAAAACTGTTCCTCTACAGGTAGGACTTTTCAGAGAAACTGAAAATATGTGTATACAGAATGTTTTATTGTTCTGCCAACAAATTAGCAGAAAACTTTCTTCTCAACTCCCTCCTCTCTTGAAAAGCAGAGATTAAGCCACCTATTTAAAGTCATTCCTCTATCCCTTCCATTCAGATACTAAATAAAATACCTGCCCAAGCACTTTGCTGCTTTGGGCCTTCAAAAAGTAAAGCGTGGCAAGACAGAAACCTGCTTTAGGAACTCTTGAGAGCAGAGCACCTTGAGCTGACAAGCAATCTCTTCCTGAAATGAATTATTTTGTGCTTTAGATTGCATCAGGTAATCCTATAAGAACGGAAATAAGCTTTTCACTTTTTTTTTTTTTTTGGTTAAAATTTTCCAACAGATGCATTGCTAACTTCTTGCTACCTGTGAGCTTCCTCCTCACTCTTCCGTGCTGCATTCCCTCCCTGGATTGATGTGCATCCTCTGCTACTCCAGACACACCTTTCTTTACCTGCTACTAGTTTGGTTTTTCATGTCCTGTGGCACTAAATCCCTACACCTCAGATCATTTATCCATGATAGCAACATGCCCTCTGCCCCCTGCCTCTTCCAAATCTTGCTTGGGACTTTATTGCCTTTTTTTTTTTTTAGAGTGGGCCCTGACTTTAAGAAATTAAATGCTAATACTCAGAACCAGGGATAAAGCATGCACATTTTGAGGTAATAATTCATATCATATAAACCTACATCACCTGAAACCCTGCTCTGGTCCAGTCCAACACTGGAAATGCAGGTATCTCTTTACATGACACTGACATTAAAAGCTGGCC
>JAOXNO010000052.1:1673462-1688543 GCA_028565335.1 Limnodromus scolopaceus | reverse complement strand
GGGGGGTGTGTATTTCTGGAAGAAGTAGCGATTTTTGGGTGAGATGGGGTGAACTGAGCCGAAAATAATAATAATAATTTTAAAATATTTGAAATAATTCTTTAAGGATTTCGAGTTTATTTATGTCATCAGAAAGCTTCCTTCGCCATCACCCTCCCTGGAATGTCAGGATGTTACAGGATCAATGCAAAATACTCTCAGCTGTTGCCCGTCAGTCATTTCCCCCTAAGCCTGGCTTCAGATGTTTAAGAATCCCAGCTCTTTTTATGGCAAGAGCCTTCTGTCTTCCTTTCCAGGAGGGCTGATTCCGGCCGGTATTGTGAGCATACAGTGGAGCCCTGCTCTGGGAGCATTTAATCTCAGGACCCTCTTTAGCTATTGTCCCTGGCCGCATACGCAGGGTGCTATTGCACATGTAATATTACACTGGGGGGGTGTGTCTTTTTATATATGTTTCTTTCCCCCCTCCCTGAATTTCCTGTGTGCAGCTGTGGATTTGGCTTGGAAGTCATGTGGTGATTTTACAGTATGGAGAGGCAGTTGGTGTTTAAAGGATTGTAACCAGCTGACTTCAGGAGTTAGTTGGGTGTTGTTTTTTTTTTCAGCTGGCTGTCTATTAAAAGAGACAAATAGGAGATACTCTTACGAGGAAAGAATTTAATGGTGTAGGTTATGTGCCCTTGCTAGGTAAACCTCTTAAATTTTTACCAAAATCAGTAGGTAATACATTTTGTAAATCAAGACACATTTTTAGTTGGATTTAAAATACCACACAGAAACCCTCATCAGAACCATTTGCATTTAGAACAGAATACTCTTAAATAGAACTGATTATTTATTTTTTCTCTGCCTTTTCCCCTGCCCATTAGGAGGCCCAGAATTTGGAGACGCTCTGCTTAGCTCTCCATTTTCTCCCTTGTCATCTTGGACAACTCTATAAACTCTATGGATTAGTTGTTTCCTCTGCTTAAGAGGAATGTGAGACTAATGGGAGCATAAGGAGGTGGACTGAATTCTTGGCCTGAAGGGATCTGTGCACACAGAATTTATTACAATAAGCCTGTTTTAAGATCTGCAATGGTGACATCTCCTAAGTCAGTGAGAATTGTCAGGCTTGGATTAGCACCATCAGGTGTTTTGGCCCTGTGAACAGTGGCAAACAAAAGCAGAAGTTTTAGTTCAAAGTGGCATTAACGGCCTTCAGATCAATGAAATGGGGATTAAATCCAGTGATGGCATCTTCATGATGGATGAAATCAGGTCAGAGTGCTTGGAACCAGAGATAACAAAGCCCCACCTGAGAATAATCCACTGGTAATGGGGAAAGGGGGGAAAAAGAAGACAGAATCTCCTCACAATCCAAAACTGAATAAACCAAACTGAAACACAATTTCGCAAGATTATTCGTGTGAGCCATGTGCAGTGACACATGTGTGTCAGGGACTCCATTTTGTGAATCTGACTGTTGAGGTAGGCAGAGGTTACGCCTGTGTTTGGGAAATAAATAGCACCACTAGTAACTTTCTCTTTAAAGTTTCTGAAGAGGAGGGAGGTGTGTCAGTCCCTATTAGAAAGTATCCTATTTTGGACACTGATAATAGCATTTGTAAGATAATGAGAACAGGCTCATCTTCTCTAAGCCCCATGTCACTGGATAGAAGGTGGCAGAAAAATTTTTCTGAAGAGAAAAACAGAATTTGTAAGATGGGATGAAATTTGAGGTTTGCCCTCAGAACAGCCTGAACTCCTACTAGCGCAGGGTACCTCCCTGTAAAGGAAAGGAGAAGGATCCTGCTATGCCAGCAGAGATAAAAACCTAAGTAGTTATGTAAACAATTACATGACAATTATTTTTAATGAGTTGTAATAGAACTAATGTTAGTGATTAAATCTGGTGGGATTTTTAGTACTTACTAGAGATATAACCATGGTAATGATGTTCTTTGTGGGTTCTTTTGTTCCTCTAATAATTGTTGTTCATTTTAGTAAAATTCAGTTTAAACAGGGAATTCTTCATACAGGTACACAATGGTTGCTATAAATTAGTAAGAAAAATAATTTTCTTTAATAAAATACATGAAAAGTTAAAATGTTTTTCGTGGTGCGTAGGTCAATGGACATTAACTTTGGTTATTGTAGACACGCCAAGAGAAGTTTTTTTATTCTCTGTCCTGTACAAAAATATTATCCAAATTTAACCTTTTACTTACAAAACTCCATACTAATTTATGCTTTTTTTTTTCTCTTTTGCTTTAAATAAGTAATGTAATCTGTAAGACAGAATTTATCTTGCAATTTATCCCAGGTTCTCAACCAGTGCACAGCAGAGCCCTTGTTTAGCCACTCCCTGCAGCTGAGGAGACTGCATATATCATAATATTGAGCACCCATTGTCTTTAGAGAACAGATGGTGCCGATGGAGCTCAGAGTGGCCACGGGCTTCTGAAAAACCATGAGGTTTGTGTTGTGGAACAGGGATGAGAACAGACAGGGTTGATGAACCCTACTGGTTAAGGGTTTGCATATGTTAGAGCTGTGGTGAGGACTTCCTGAGAGCAGAACAGTTAGTGCCTTCTAGGCGAGTGCTAGGTTGCAGGTTAGTTTTTATCTTTGGGACATCAGAGTAGACTTTTCTCTTTTTTTTTTTTTTATGTGAAATGGTCAAAAATATCTGTGTTTCTTCAAGCTCTAAGTGGGTTGGAGAGAATGAATATTGAAAGTTGAATATTCCCAGCCTCATCTTAGCCTGACTGCAGTGTTTCCAGGATGATGACTGTCATTAAGATCACTTGAGTAATTCACAGAATCACAGATGGTTGAGGCTTGGGGAGATCTTCTGGTCCACACCGCTCCTCAAGTAGGGCCACCTACAGCCAGTTAGTTGCCCAGGACGGTGCCCAGATGGCTTTTGAGTATTGAGGATGGAGACTCCACAACTTCCCTGGGCAACCTGTGCCAGTGCTCAGTCACCCTCTCAGTAAAAAAAAAAGTGGTTCCTGCTGTTCATCCAGAATCTCCCATGTTCCAGTTCATGCCTGTTGCCTCTGGTCCTGCCCGTCCTACCCTGAAGGATGTGTGTGCAGCTGTTGGCAAGAAGAAGGCTGGATAAAACATCAGCTTTCATATCTCCCTTGGCCTCCTCACTTGTATGCAAACTAGATCCCTGATTCTGTGCATTGTTCATGAGTTCAGATGCCAGCGTACATGAAATGGGTTGGGCCTTATGATAAAATGAGACCAAGGTACATAAATTGAACTCTTAAATAACTTCCTCCACCCGAGTCTTTCAGTGGCATCTGAATAACTGAAAGATCCATTGCGTTCTTCATTGTAGGGACTTCCATGTGCTGAAAAACCAACTCTGGTGTGTCGCGTGCCCTTGTGCTCTTTCTCTTGTAGAGTAGTAGCTGTTTAGATTATGCAAGGGCACAAAGTAGATAACAATGTGAATTAGGATAAAACTCAGCCTTTAATTTACAGGTTCTAAAATGCTTCCTTCTTCGTCTGTTCCTCTTTCAAGAGGCGCAGTTGTTCTGGCAGCAGGACTAACCAAAGCGCTGGTAGCGGGAGCTGGCGTCGACCTCCAGGTAGAGACAAGCCAAAATATTACTAAGGGAAAAAATGATGAAAGCGAAGCACACAGCATTCCTCCATGTGTACAGAGTCAAAGCACCGTGAGCAGTTCTCTGTGAGAAAAAGTTTATGCATCAATAAAAAAATACAATGGCTTTTTAATTTTTCTTAGAATTTTTAATTGGTGGTTTTGAAAACTACTCTGTGAGTTCTTCTGAATGGTCTTTAGCGTGGCAGTTATTAAAATAGGAAACTGTCACTGAGAGTAGAGCTTACACAGCTGTTTGTACCCAGTTACTACACCAGGAAACATGGCAACTGGTGTGACTTTTTTTTCCCTTAAGGATCTCAACTGTCTTATAACGGTCACCATTTATTTATTACATCTAACACTAAAGGGTGGGAAATTTCAGACATTTTAAAGTTGTTACTGATCTCTTGGAAGTTGCATAGGCTGGTGCAAGAAGTATCTGTAGTCATTATTGCCGTTTTCTTGACCCCTTTAGGCTGATGAAGGGAGATGCCCCAGGCAGTGGTTATTGATTGCTGATGTACATAATGAGCAGAGGGTGTCTTGCAGAAGTCTTGCCCTTTGGGAATATGCAAATGAAGAAAGCAGAAATGTGACTCATTTGGGCTTTCACGAATAAACCTAAACCTGGGGATTCGGGGCTGAAGTTCTTGCATCATGGCCCTTGAATTTACATATGGTAATTGTGAATGGCAATAAGCAGTCATTTCAAAGATTAAACTGATTGCTATAATACTTCAGGATCTTTCTTACCTGATGCTGGCTTGTAATGTTTGTGGTTTGCAGAAGGGTAGATCTGCTTTCTTTTATCACTTCCTTGTATAAGCAGGTGATTGCTTCTAATGAAAATAATACTTTATGGAGTTCAGTCTTTTTTGTCCAGTGATTTGATTATTTAACAAGTTCCCTGTGTTTGCTTTGATTTTTTTATGTGGTTTTTTTTTGGTGTCAGCATTGGATACATCCCTTAGTAATAATTAAGTCTTTTATGTATTTGTTACATGAAACAGTTGTATCTGAGTATTAGTTAAAAATAATAACAGCTCTTGCTTCTGAAAGGAGTTAAAGGATTGGTAATTGGATATGGGCTCCTTGACCTTTATATCACTGATTCAGAAACAGTCCTGGTACCAGATGCATTTATTGTCTGAAATTTGCTCACTGGTGAGTAAGGTGATATTAGTATAGTTTTTAGTGTATAGTTTATAGTGTGTGTGACTCAAGAGCCAGCACGGTGGGGATCCCTGGATGGAATGTTTGGAGCTGACCTAACCACAGCTCATTTTAAGATTGGAGTATCCTGCTTGGGGTCAGATGAAGTTAAGAAAACAGAATGAAGAGGGAACCTGGGTTGCATCTCTGAGTTAGACAGATTTTGTGGCTTTACCTGGAACTGGGTTTAAAAAAATAAAAAAAGTGTGTGTGTATATATACAGAGACATACAGTTCACTGTAAGGGCACTTCTGTAAGTCTTGATCCGTTTATGTTATCAGCAGATCCTAATCCTAAATCCGTGAGCAAAGCCCAGGTAAAAGGGAAAGAGAGTGTGTGTTGTGAGACGAAGAAGTCCCAACTGCAGTGATTTTGGTGGCAAATGACCCGTTCATGATTTCCTGTCCTTTTGTTCATATTTAACACAGTATGGCCCTGTGTTAGATTCGCTGGATCCCTCATCCCAAACCCGGGCAGGAGCCCTGGCGATGTTACCCCTGGATCTACAGGTGCTAGCGCTGGAACCTGGCTTCTGCCAAGTGAGTGGCAGAGACAGGTCTGTCCCCAAGTGCCTGGGGAGGCAGCGGGACATTAATAGCCTGTAGTACAGTATGGTCCCCTGCCCGCCTCCCGAGCAGGGCATACATGGGCTTCTCACGGCGTAAACCCAGTGACTGACACTGATATCTGCGCGCTCCGGAGCAGAGGGCTGGCGAGATGAAGTCACATCACTTTTTCTTCCCTTTCTGACCCCCACAGTTTTATATGTGGTGTAAAACACACAGATGTTATGTGAAAGGTTACTTGCTGATAATAGCTCTGCCTCATCACCTGTGTTTGGAATGGGGATACATGGTATGATGTGTAAGGAACACAGAACATTTCATACTTCAATATTGGCATTGTCTATCTTAGACAACACCACTAAATTAAATTTCAATAATGGAGTACCTTGTTCATCTGAGCAAAAGTTAAGATGATGCATCATTAGTTAATTTAGTAAAAAATGTCTTTGATATAGTATCAGACGTGACTAGAGCAGGCTCAGAGTACAAATCTATTTATATAGGTTACCTCACTGTTAAAGAACTCCTTCAAAATTGCAAGTTGAAAAGCAGGATATTTACTTTTCTGGTTTATGTTCATCACGCCCTTTCTGAAGAAATCCTTGTGAATTTATAGGATTTGATATAACTTTTAATGTTTAAAAAAATCTGGTTTGTATTGCAAAATATCTTGTCATAGGTTTCTTGTCAAACCTTTTTCTTTTTTTATTTTAAAAAAAACAAAGGTCTAGGCTCTTTTTGAAAAATTACACTAAATCTCATCCTGACACGTGTGAAATGTGTTTCTCTGTTTTTATCTTGGAGTTGCAATGCTGATAATGCTGATAGCAAAGGTCAGGGTTGTAGGTAGGAAAGTGGTATATAGGAGTTTGTACTTCCAGCAATGTTTTAATGATACTTGTGGCATGTTTGTTGGCAGCAATGGAATCATTTCTCGTAGAACCGTATTTAAAACCTATATTGAATTTGGATCACTTCTTGTTGCATTACAAGTGAACCATACAATCTATAATACCTCATAGACTGCTGTGCTGCAATTACTGTAAATGCGATTTCTTCCCCACAGCTGTAGAGAAATTGGTAATAGTGGGAAGAATTATATTTGCGATTTTTGACTCTTATATTAGTCCTGCCTTATTAGTCTTGTGTTTGCACAGTTAGACTCTGATCAGTCTTCTCTTAGGCCTCACAACAATATAATTATTTAAATAATCATGTAAGTTTATGTGTTGCTTTACATATGTCAGTTTGTTACCTGAAGTGCTTACCCGATAAATATACCAAGAAGTGAAAGAGTTTGGGAATGCCCACTGAAAATGCCATTCAGGTAATTCTGAGCAGGTTACTGCATCCCTGTCTGCGAGCCATGAGTCTGCAGTATGTTCTGGCACGGGAAGAGCAGCGCGCACGCTTTCAGCTGAGAGACTGCCTTGTGCGAAGGAGTTCCTGAAACCCACCCCATGCTGTAGAACCGACAGGTTCTGGGTGGGAATTTGTACTTTGGATTTTATTGGAAAGTGTTGAGTGTTCCTGTTTATGCAGCTGCCGTTTGTGCAGTGTCAGCTGTTAGGCTGCTACGGTCATATCTCTGCATTATTGTTCCGCTTCAGCTTTCCCTTTCTTCAGCAGGATGTTGGCTTGAAAATCAGCGGTGAATATTAAACCTGTTTATACTGTTACACAGAAAACCAGACTTTACCTAATAATGGACTAATTGTCTGAAATCCTGGAAAGTCAGTGCGGTTGGGATTCCTTTTTTCCACTTCCTTTGTCTTATTAATGAAACCTGCAGCTACTTGGTGGACTTAGGATTTTCTAAACTATGCAAAGCATTACGTTTTGAGTGTTTTTCAGGTGTTTTATGGTACCTGATTGTGAATCTCTCTTGATTCCAAAGTTTAATTTAATTTTTTTAAAAGATTTTTTTAACAAAGGAAAGATAACTGAATTCAGATCTGCTGAATAATATTTTAGCTACTATGGCCTGAACTTAGGAGCATGTTATAACATAAGAGGTAAGGTTCAGCTATGAAATAAAGCAGCATGATGAGACAAAGACTTAATATTGAACCACAGACTCTTGGAATGCAGATAAATGCCTGTCCGTAGCAGGGAGTTAATCTCTGTCTGTAAATACCACTTTGTGTTGATAAGTTGTCACCGGGCAGAGTGTTGGACAGCAGGAACTCGGTGCACAGTGCTGTGACGTGGGCGTTCTGTCCTTGGATAGAGTTTGAATGAATCGTAGTAGAAAGACTTTTATTTCCTATACTTTGTGCTGTGTTCATTCCTCCTCGTGTTGAGGCGTGTTTAAAGGGGACATTGGTAGCATAAATATAGTGAAATTTTTGCTTTGGCTTTGTTGTTAACTAAACTTAAGGCAGTAAAACTTTGTGTGCCCTTTGCAGCTTTAAACAGACATAAATTCAGTAGTCCTGTCCAGAGACTTCCTTGAAACTGAAAGTTCCTGATTACAGGTGTATTTTATTGCCAGCTGTTTCAAGTCAGAGATTTGCCTTCCCGTCCTTGCAGTGGCAGGACAGCCTTTGGAAGGGTTTATGTTATTAGGAACATCCTCAGTGGTTCAGTGAAGAGACTTCTATGATTTCTGGTGACCTGCTTTGTTCAGGATTGTCAGTGTGCTTTTTGCTAGAACCAGTCTTCTCTTGCTGGCAGATGGTTTTGAGTGAAGGTCAGGGAGCAGAAAAGCAGGTTTTGAGCAAATGCCTCCCCAGCCTTGCCCGAGCACGAGTTCAGGTAAAAGGAGATTTGTTTATATAGGCCCTTTGCAACCAGCGGTCAGTATGGGCCTCTTCATTGACCCTCCCTATGCTGAGGGATCTTCTGGGTCAAAATCCATCTTTCCCTGAGCTGACACATAATACCTCTGTGGGCTGGTTGCTCCTTGCACAGCTGATACGTTCTTCGACCTCCTCTGTTGGCAGTTTCTTAAGTGGATATAATCCATTCAGCAGATTTCCTGGAACTTCTCTTAACATAGCTCTTACTCCCTTAAAACTGCAGGTTCCTTCTTGACCTGCTCTGCGTGGGCAACTACCAGGCTATAGCAAAAGCAGGAGCAGTTTGAAAGATCTTTCTTGTCCCTTTATCTGCTTTTTTTTTTTGCAACATTCCCGCCTTCCTTAACTAAGAGATGTAGGAACTCAGTTTCAGCATGGGTACTTGAGTACTACTGTATCTATCAGGTTTTTGACATACACAGTGGACCCTAAAGAAACCTTTTCTTTTACAAAAGAAAGGAAGGAAAATGGGTTTTCCCCTCAATTGTTCCTGAGGTCATCATCATGTGACACACAAACTCATGAAATACTGAATTCTCTTTGTTTTACTGTGAGGTGCTACAGATATTTGACCTCATACAGTCCCCACTTTGGTATGATGATACTATAATTAGCTCAGTGGCAGCCTGTATTGCTAAATTTTATCCAAACTTGCTGTCATATTGCTGTGAAGGACAGTTTTGTGTTGAGAAGAACACCTATAAAGCTAACAGTGCCATGTGCAGCTGCTTCACATTGTATTGTGAGTGGTACTGATTGCCCTGGGCCTGCCTCTCTCTCCTTTTGTTCCTGTAAAGCAGTGGTGCGCACCTGTAAATAAAATAATAAACTGTTGAGAGCAAGTTTTCAGTTGTAAATTCAGTGATCTGATTTGAGCGGTTTGAAACAGTCCCTGTGCACTGTGTTTCTCAACTGAGAATATCAACAGCCTCGTGCAAACGGTGGGGTCGTGTGGTGGAACTTTGCTAAACTGGAGCCCTGGTTTTGGTGGGGGTCGGCTGTTTGGCTTCGTTTCAGGCTGTGTTGAAATTGCTGCCTTGGTTTGGTTTCACACGCATTCTGACAACAAAAATGTTTTCGTTTTAGGGATTTATCAAAGATGTTCATGAGGACTCCCTCACAGTTGTATTTGAAAACAAGTAAGTATTTTATTTTTAAAAATAGTTATTTGAGTATTAGGTTGTTATTTTGATGTTATGCTTTTGGTGTTGATCTTTGTTTTGATGTTAAGAGGAAGTAGATTTCATTAGAAAGGTGTAGTTCTAGAAGGCTCACTCTTCTGTTCACAGTCTCCACGATCTACCTCCTTGAATCGCTGCATCAGAATTCAGCTCATCAACTACAGAGTCCTTTATGGTTTTGGGTACCTTTAGTAACGCCCATAGATGGAACAGTCAAATTTAATTAAAATAATAAGAGGTGGCGGAGGCCTGATACTGATAAAGCAGAAAAAGATGGAAAATACCAAAGTACTTCTATAAAATAAGTGGTTCTCTATATGTCTATTCTGATCTGTGTTCTCAGCCAGAGAGAAATAGATAGAATTATCCTGACGGTGTTCAGTTTTTTGTTTTAACTATTAAGTAAATAAAAATATATACATATACAGTCTAAAGACCCACATATATTTAGTGGGAAAGAGTGCAAATATGAAAGTAAATCTGGAGAACGACTTATCCATGAAGCCCTCTTCATTTAATATATAAACACAGCAGGACTACTAGGGACTTGTAGTGGCAAGTCAAAGATAATCCGTGGGATGGTAAAGTACAAATGAATACCTGTTCAGTGTTCAGACTGATAACACCCTGGATTACCTGGGAGATCCCAGGGCTAATTTAAAATATTCTGGGAGCTACAGCCTGTTTCCTGCTTCCCTTGCAGTTGTTAGGTGGAGATCCTAAAAACGTGTCAGCTTTTGATGGGAAAATTGTTACTAAACTGCCAGCACCAACCTGTAGATTAGTCTGTGGGCCTTTGTTCAGGAAAGATTGCTGGGTAATAAAGGTAATAGTAGGGAGTGTGCAAGTGTGTGTTTATAAACAGTGTTTTATAACCCTGAAATACAATCCTTGGGTGTGTGTGTACATACATGTGTGTATATTTATATGTGTATACATATATACATGTGTGTAAAAATAAATCCGAGGGGGTGGAAAGAAGCAATATTATGGTTTACCCTGCAAAGTCCAGCCCTTGTTTCTTTCTAACCTGTGTTTTCTAGCCCTTCTTTTATGAAAAATAGAAAGATGATGAGGTGGCAACCATAATTTGTACTAATGCTTACAGAGGTGGCTGTGGAAGTTGTTAATGCCTTCCAGGTTTTCATGCCCCCACCCCAAAACTCAACAAACAGAAAAAACAAATTGGGTCCTTCATGCTATCCATGGTCTGAGGAGATATGACAAATCCTCAGTTTCATATTCAACATCAATATTACTTAATTCTTTAAGGTAGGAGGCTCTTGGCCCTCAAAGCACATGCTTTCACGTCAGACACCAAGTAAGCTTGAGGAAGTGCCTGTGGTTCATAGCGGGGGTCTAATTGTTGGCAAACGCATTCCTAGTGTTTCGTATCCGTGTCATCCCTGTGTTTTACAGGAAGTCTGGCAGCAGCAGCGGCCCTGTTCCAAAAAAGGATGGGCTACAACATATGGCGAGTGTTTTGTTGACCAAAAATAGGTCTTATCAGGAAGTGTGTATACAGTTCTAGCCAAATCATTCTGTGATGTAAATCTGATAAATTATTGCCCTTTTTACTCAGTTAAATTCATCAGGGCTTTAGTAGAGCTGAAGTTGGCAAGGTAGTCCTCTCCTGAAGGCATCATTCTGCTGTGGTAGTGATCAGCACCAATTAGTAAACAAATCTACTGCGCTAAGGGCAGTCTAAATTGTCCATTTGCATTTTCTGCTCTTGTTAACCAGCCCTTATCTACAGCTGCTGTAGGGTTCCTGCAGTCACCGTACTAGCACAGGCTGCTAATGCTGGGTTTGTGGCCACAGCAATAACTAGGCTCTGGGCAGATATCCTTGATTCTTTCAAGAGCCATTTTTTGGAGACAAAGAGGCAGAGAATGAGCACAGAAGCTTCAGGAACTGGAAACTTACTACTGTGTAAGACACAAAATTGGATTTTGAGGTGCAATTTCGTACAGGCCCATTGGAGCCTGAAGCAGCTGTATTGAAAGAAAGAATCCTCTGTTGTAAGAAGCAAGCACCTCCCTTTTTTGTAGTTTGTGCCAGATATTTGGGATAATCCTGTTGATTATTAGGTATCAGTTCTGTCAGATCCTCTTAGTAAGCAATTTGTAGCCAGTCACAAGTCGTTTCTTAAAACATCGTTTTGCATTTCATCAATGAGATGCTGCAATTTTGGACTTTCTGCCATCAAAACTTTGACTCCTCATATTCTGAAACTGAGCATTCTGTGCACTTTCCACTGTTTTATTAAAAAATACCAAAACATCTTGCATCTGACAGAGGTAAGTCATTATTGGCCCATCTGTTTCTAGTGGATGGATTTCCTTTAGATGGTGAGAGATGGAACCAAAATTAACCTACTGCAGCTGCAGGTGGATTTTGTTGGAGGTACAAAGTCTCTTCAATCACAGGATCTGGTTTTGTGCGGTTTATAACTTTGTGGAAGCTCCCATTTGTTAGATTCTTTGACTAGAAGGCACGATTGAGATTCTCAGGACAAGTCTAAGCAGTTCACTTGTTGGCAACATTTTTGATTCTGTTGTTCAGTTGTGATTATTATGCTCGTACCGTTTCTAAACTGAAGTTTAATAAAATCTATAATTCAGGGAATGCATTTTGTTCTCAAGTCTCACTATCTGCCTTTGCATCTGTGAGAGTAGTAACTTCATAAAGGTGGGGAGGGGAAGGAAAAACCCAAACCCCGAGTTTAGGGACCACTATAGTTGCAACAAGGGCAATTGAATTGCACGTGATTTTTGCCAGCCCCCCTTCACTGTTTGTCAGACATAAAATGAGATTTAAGTAGCATTTTATGGCCAAAATACTTTTCAACTTGAGCAAGAAATTATTTTTGTCTCGATGGGATTATTTTGTTCATTTGCTTTCTAGCAATGAAGAAACAGACTTAATTATGTGGAAAGAGTGAGTTTTAACTAAACTCAGAGTTCTAAAAATAAAACTAAGAAAGCAACAGGAAATTTCTAGAAATAATGTGTAATGTCTCTTCAACTTTCAGTTGGCAACCAGAGCGCCAGGTGCCCTTTAATGAAGTCAGATTACCACCACCCCCCGATATCAAGAAAGAAATTGGTGAAGGAGATGAAGTGGAGGTGAGTTTATCCTGGTGAACTGTCCTGACACGTCACAGAGTGTCTACTCAGGGCAGTGACAGTGACTGTAGCAAAGTGAAGTTTGAAAACAGCGTGTATGTAGTAATGGATTTATTAGGCTTTCAGCGAAGCTGTGAGACTTCAGTTTTTTTACGGAGCTACCAATGGAGCTTTCTTAAAATCTAAATTTTAAAATAACTGAGAATGTTTCAGAATAAAAAAAAAAAAAAAAAACACCCTAGGAAACTTTCATTTTTTATTCTGGAATGTAACTTGATATGAAGCTGTAACAAAGCTCTTCCAATACCAACGGTATTAACCCAGATAAAATATCTGATATGATCTGGTAGGAAATTGTATGAATTATACTGTTTTACAGAGAAACATTGTTAATTAGAAATGATGTATTAAACCAGGAAATTAAAAGTTGCATGTTCTGTTCCCAGGTCATTGTATTATCTTTAGTAATTTAGTAGTTAGTTTAGCTTCTGCGTTTTACTTTACTTGTCCTTAAAATCAAAGTAATGAATTTCTTTAGGATACCTTTGTAGTTTTGGGCTAGTAATCTAAGAAGCAATGTACTATAGGTGCTGGGGTTTTCTGTTTATTTCATTTGAAATACATGTTGTTTATTGGCTTTGTGAGAGGTTAAATTTAAAGGTTTCTTTCCTGCCTCTGTGCTATTGCAAAACTTCTTCTTTAAGCTGTGTGCGAATGACTCCGCCTGTCAGAAGTGTGTAAGGAGTAAATGAAACTAACAGGAGATGAGGAAAATGAAAGCTTCAAAAGGCACCTGTTCTGTATCTGATCTTGTGTTAACTCAGTAGCATTTGTTAATTTGTTGAATTGTCAGTGAAGTCTGCAAAGGAAATCTGTTCACGTTCTTTGTAGTGCAAAGTAATAAAAAATTTGTGCAAGAAGCACATGCTTACATAATTTATACAAAAACTAGTGTAGAATAACTGTGCCATTTTAATGAAAATTAGAAAAGTTGGGATGTGTTTTCTTCATGATACGTGCAGGCAAGCAAATGTATGTATGGGCTTTCAGTGTTTCTTACCACTTTGATTTTCAGGTTTATTCTAGAGCAAATGACCAAGAACCTTGTGGCTGGTGGCTGGCAAAAGTTCGAATGATGAAAGGAGAGGTAAATTATTTTAAAACCTACTCATTTAATGCTCTTATGTTAAGTACAGTAAATATGAAAGGTCTTTGCTATGGAAAAAGTGAATAAAGTACTACAAACACAAATCCATGACTTGGTGCTAAAAAAGAAATAATGCAGCATGTTTCACCTGTGAGAGCCTGTAAATTTAGCAGGCTGTAGGTATCCATGTATGCTGCTGTGGCTTGTTTTTTGGGTATGCATTTCTGCTTTATGGAAAGACAGTGGTTGGTTTGCTTTTACACATGTCAAACTGCTATTATACATTGAGAGTTAGAGTTGCAGCTGCAAGGTAACTTGTAGATTCAGCCCCTTGGGCATATGGAGCTGCGGCAGTGGCTGATGCAGTCTCATTAAACCTTGATTTTTGTGAAATGGCAGCAAAATAATTTAACTTCATAGTATGAAGAGTCCTCTGTTTTGATGTTTCTACTGTAAAACTGAAGGAAATGGGGCTGAGGGGAAAATAAAAGTTTAATTTCCAATATTGTTTAAAAATTGTCAACAAATAGTAACTGTGGTTGAGCTCTGTGAGGGAAGGTGATGGTAAATGGCTATCAAAGGAAGATGCTGTGTCTCGGTCCTTGTGGATGAACAGCTTGTTAAGAAAAGGAGAGAAAAGGAGACAAACTGATTTAAATGATAGAAAATTTAGAATTTTGTTGTCAGTTACCTTGCTATGTTGCTTATTTAAAAAAAAATACATGATTTTCATTCTTAGATGTCTGGTACCTTTACACAGCATTGTCAAATTAGTGGAATTATGGAATTGTCCCCCCCAAAACCTCACACAGTTCAGTTTTGGCTCCTTTGTACAGTCTTTAACATGGTTCCATATTCAAATTTTTCCTTAGAGTAACTGTGAAATTTGTAAACAGCCCATGTATTTAATGATAGTTAGCTTTCTGATTGTTCTGATAACCAGAATTATCTTTAACTATAGGAGTTAATTTTTTTAAAGCATTTAGTGGTAGTTCTCTTAAATTTAGTTGCCTGTTTGGTATTTATTTTTCACTATTACTACTTAAATCTGTTTTGTCATATGTTTCGAAGCAGTTTTATATGATTAGGATGGCATTGAAGCTAAACTTAAAACTAGAAATTAAAAAATAGCATGTGGAAAAGTATGTCATGACCTTAGTGATTTACTTTCTCTTGATACTTGAATAAATTGTGTGTGTTGACAAAAATAGATACCAGTTTAGAGGGAGGAAGAGGAGAAAGTGCTGCCCAGAGGTGGAAGCGGGGGGGAGAAGGCTGCATGCCGAACACAGAGCCAGGCCTGGGGGATGCTGTGCACACAAGCTGCTTTATTAATTGCGTGGGTCGGGTGGAAGTGTGGGAGCAGATTATTGGTAGCTATTAAATCATCTTAATTCTCTTGCCTTCCTAAATTTGGGATAGCATGTATCAAATTGGATTT
>JAOXNO010000052.1:1660481-1670711 GCA_028565335.1 Limnodromus scolopaceus | reverse complement strand
TTAGGTCTCCCCGGAGCCTCCTCTTCTCCAGGCTGAACAACCCCAGCTCCCTCAGCCTGTCCTCGTAGCAGAGGTGCCCCAACCCCCTGAGCGTTTTTGTGGCCCTCCTCTGGACCCACTCCGTCAGGTCCATGTCCTTCTTATATTGAGGGCTCCAGACCTGCACACAGTGCTCCAGGTGAGGTCTCACCTTCAATGAAGAATAATTGGGCAAGTCCAAACATGGTAGAATGTCTGGTATATTCCAGTTTCGGTCTCTTTAACGTGAATGATGTGATGCTGAAACTTGTGGAAAGGTTACGACTGTCACCAGCCTCTTACAATTGTGCACAGCAAGGATTATAAATACCAGATGCCCCCTGAATAAAAATGCCGCGAGACACATCCAGCCTTGTCTTTCCTAGAAGTGATAGCTGCTTCTAAAAAAGCCAGGCAACCTAATTATTCCATGTGACCAGGGTTGCAGCATCTGGGTAGGCTTGTCTACTCTTTTTGCCTCTTTTCAGCTGGAGCTGGTGAGCGGCCAGGCCCTGGTGGCTGAACACACGGACAGACAGTTTTAGGCTGTGAGACGTGTGGGAGCTGTGATCCAGTGTCCTTGACACTGTAGTCAGGGTCTGAGGGTCTCCCACAGCTAACGTTTTGCATAGAAATAAAAGCTCAGTGTTGTTCGGGGCCAGGAAGGAACAGGGAGATAATTTTTTAGTAATATTGGAAATCTATATGATTAGAAGGAAGCTAAACTATATGGGATGCTGTTCATACTTCCTACTTGTCTGGTCTAGGACACTGATTCCAGGACCCTTTCCCTTGTTACGGAGAGCACAGAACTGTGAACTTCAGAGCTTGGACTGTCCCTGCTTTTGAAATCTTGTGCTTCCCCAGTGAGGGAGAGCCTAATCAGAACCAGGAAAACATCTCTTACACCTTTTTTACTGGCAAAAGTGAATTGCATTCAATTCTTGTGCAATTCTTAAAGCTTGAGCTTCTTGCCTCTTGCACTGTTTGTTTTTAGATACCGAACTGTATGATAATCATCCCTTTGGATTGAAGGACAGCAAGTCTTGACTTTCTCAGGAGACTGTTACTTCTTGTTTTCACTTTGGAGAAACCAAGAGAACTCATTTCCCCTTTGGAGCTTTCATGAGCTCACTTCCATTTGAGCTGGGAGACTGATGCACATTTTATTTCTTGAAAAAAGACTTGTATCACAATGGAAAAAGCACTGTTCCCTGCATGACTTAGGAGAACTTTGTCTCTCTCTGCACGGGATAAGGCTTTTCCCTAAAATCTACGGCCACACAGTTCTTGTTTGACATTCATTTAGAACTCTCCTGCTGCAAAAGCTATAATGCTGAGTTTGGAAAAATACTCTGCATTTAATCTTTATATTGAAGACTCTTCAGGTAACCTGGACGTGTCTCGATTGTACGAGCTACGATGTGAAGTAACGGAAGCATGAACGGGCGTGTGGACTGTCATTCAAATCAGAAAGGCAGTTGCGAGTCGCTTGAGTACTTTGGCTGCTTGTTTTAGGCTCTTGAAGTCCAATTAGCCCATGTTTCTCATGCTGGCATTTTGACCTCAGCCAGAAATAGAGGTTTATAAATTTTTTTTGTTCTTCTAGGATTTCCCTGCTCTGAAAGATGCAGGAGCTGGTGGTACTCATATTTCATGTGTTGCCTAAAACATGACAGATGAAAGGGCTGAGGCGTTAGTGTAAAATGAAAACTGCTCAAAAGCTGTCATTACTGACTAGATGCTGATACTCGTTCCTTAATTCTACACTTCTGCTGTTGCTAATTTGAAGCTTTGTTTCTTGTTTCAGCATCTTTATAGCTTCAATTAACTGTCAGTTAATTTCTATCATTCAATAATAAAGCCGTAAGACAACTGAAGGTGCGTGGAATTCAGGCTTAGTTTCCCGTCAAGCATAAGACAGGAGAGAAACAGAAGTTGAAGAATTTTTGTGGCGAAAACAGAAAAAATCCTACCTGTCACCAGTTCTAAACTGGTGAGCTGTGTCCAAACACCTTTACCTCCAGCCTTTGAAATGTCTTATCTTTATCAGGTGGCATCATCTTTAGATACAGTCAAGAGACAAATGAGTCTAAAATTCATTTTCTCCTTCCCCATTTTTCCACATGTGGCCCTCTGGCCACGTGTATAGTGTATTACATGTTAAAAATGGCAAAATAAATCTATATTTCTGACTATATCAGTGGTAGCAGAGTTTCTTTTGAGAAAAAATAGATGCTTCGAAAGCAGATTAGAGGAAAATGCAGAGGTTAAACTATAGTTTTATGGCATGTATGCCTAATGATAGCCTTAGAACTACTGCGACGTCAGGTGAAATGAGGTACATGGTCCAAAGTTTCCTTTGACATAGTGTTTTTGTGAGCTGAAGTTTCTATGGATGTTGGTACGACCTCTTAGGAATTTATTTTCAGTACAGAATATTTATGATAATTTATTATAAATAGACTTTTTTTGTAAGTGGATTCTAGGTTTGAAAACTGTCTTGATTTTGGAGGAAAACGAGTATAATTAGTTGTTTTTTCCCAATTACCCCCCCAGTCTACCAGAAACTGTGTCAAGATACAGCTGAAAAATACCTTATGTCCAGGGTTTATTTGTTGTAAGTTACAGATAGTATTTTAAAATGTCTTAAAATAGCGTCAGAAAAGTTGTTTTCTTCATTGCTGATGCTTTGCTTTGCTACTGAATTCTGTTTCTGGGCATTTTACTCAATTATTTTCCTTTAACATTTAGTTCAAAACTAGATTAATCTTGTCTCCATTCTCTTTTTTAAAATCATTTTGATGTTTGGAAGGCTTGCAGCTGTTGCTACAAGGTTTTATTTTTAACATAGTACATTCACAAATAAACTGTTTTTTCTTAATTCATTTTCAGACTGCTGATGCGGTAAAAAAGGCTAGAAGTTACTTGGAATTTGTGGAGGATTTTATTCAAGTTCCCAGAAATCTCGTTGGTATGTAATAACCGCTAAAACTTGACAACTTGGGGAAAGGGAGCCTCATGAGCGTGACTCTGCAAAGGAGGTTTAGATGCCACTACAATATTTGATTTCTCCATTTAAGTAGAAAGTGATTAATATTTCAAAACTTTACGTACCAGGGGATGAATAGGAAATTACACACATTATTGTTGAATAATACTTTGTCAGGATTTTAACACTTAAAAAGGTTTGATTACGGACTTGCACTGTCTAATGGTAATATTTGAAGTTTAGATTCTAGTAAAAAACCTAAATTGACTACTTAGAAGTGCTGAAACTAAATTCCAGAATTTAATGTGGAAATACTACAGTTGAGTTGCAAGAATGGTGCAGGACAGCTCTCGTGTTCCTCCTGGGTTCAGGCCGGTTGGAGGGCACTGCGCTGCAGGATAGATCACTGCTTGGCAGTCTCAGGCTCCGTCTAGAAATGGGCAGGATCTGGAGGGCAGGTGCTGTCCCTCACTCAGCAGCACTTTGGATGATCCAAAAATGAAATGAAAAACTGTTCTTTGACCTCTTACGGTTTGGGCTCAGGGCTTGCATATTATTATGTCATCTAAGTAATTCACGAAGAAGTAGAAATAGTTCATCATTCAGAAGTCATGATCATCTTCAATACTTGTCATTCTACACATATATGTAGTTTATTTTGGAAGTTTTCACCTCTCTTCCGTGCTTTGCTTTGGGGTATTTTTTGTACCTCTATGAAGTAGGAGAAAACTTTGAAACAACATGAACAGTAGAAGAGAGTCAGGTGTTTGTTACAATTATGTTATACATAACTTAAAATATCAAGAAACCCATTAAAATATTTTGCCCACGGGTGCAAAATTAACCATTCTTGCCCTCTGAAGGAAAAGTTATTGGAAAAAATGGAAAAGTGATTCAGGAGATTGTAGACAAGTCTGGAGTCGTCAGGGTGAGAATTGAAGGAGATAATGAAAATAAACTGCCCCGTGAAGATGTAAGTACTTTATTCTTTTTTCCTATGATAAGGCTTTTCTTTTCAAACCCAGTCATCTTGAATCTTTTAACAAAGAGTATGTAGGACAATATATGCAGACAGTGAGGGTTCCGGGGGCTTCAGAGCGGGATGACAGTTTGCTCTGCATTGTTACGGAGTTTGTAAATGCAGCCTTCGTGGCCTGGGCAGCTCTTTTTCATGGCCAAGCTCTAACAGTGGGGATGTCCCTCTTACAAATCCATGTGTCAGGGATTTGGGTGGTTTTCCAGGATAGATCCTTGTGGATTATTTAATAAAGCCAGTTTTATGACTTTCCTGTGGATGTTGAGAGCGCAATCTTTAAGGTTTTTTTCAGACTGGCATCTTGCGGTAAATTTTGTATGAAACAATTCAAGATAGGTTTCTTGCTGCAGAGCAAGACTTTTTATAATCTTTCTCCTATATGTACTTCAGCTGTGTAGCTGATTTGGGATTGATAGTGTTAATAGTATTCACATATTTTAAATATATAAGACCATAAGAAAAAAATCTTCTTCAACTGCCAGAAGAGGTCCCTGGGGAAGCTGGGCAGTCGTGGGTCCCTCACCCCAGTCCAAGCTATTCTTGCTGCATCTGTGCAGCCTAAGATCCTGTTACCGTCTGGGCTTGTTTAGTTCACTTTTGTAATTTAAACAGATTTTTATATAATTCAAACAGAAAGCATTGTTTTGATGATAACGTTCTTCCTGAAAATAAGTCTTGCTGTTTTGTTTCTGTAGGGAATGGTACCGTTTGTATTTGTTGGTACTAAAGAAAGCATTGGGAATGTCCAAGTTCTCTTAGAATATCACATCGCGTATCTAAAGGTAAGTGTGTTTCACAGGAAAGAATCTCTAGAGGAGTCTTTGGTTGAAGTAACAGAATATTTGAGCAACAACTTTGGTGGGATTTGCAGTTGACAAACTGTGTATCGGGGTTTAAGCTTCGGTACCTCCGATCCACCTGGTGCCCAGAGGTTTCTGGAGGCCTCTAAATCCATCACCACAGTCCCTCAGTACTGGTGGTGCTGGCAGGACTGGACTGCAAGGAGCACTTTTTAACTGCCTTTTGAGGAGTAACACACAACTTTTTTTTTTGTCTGTGTTAGTGTTGTGTTCTGAGGTTAATGCCCTGCTGGGGTGGGATGGAATTTGTAGTAGTATCACACTAATACTGTGTACTATTAGAACTGTCACCCATTTAGATTAGTTGGCTTTGTGTGGAGCTATGGTGTTAACAGCAATAATGAATTAATTTGAATCATGCTACTTTTTCAGTTTGCATTTTTTTAAAAAATTTTACTAGAAAACCTGTGGTTTGACTAGAAAAGTGCAGTTAAGAAAGGTGTAATAGCAGTCTGAAAAACAGTCTTCCAGCATGGGAATTTCACAGAAAGATTTTATATTTCTTTCAAAACTCAGAGATTGCAGAACCCAGAGGTGAATTGCGTTACTTGCAGTCATGTCCAAGGTGGTGTCAGCTCTCCCACAGGAACGTTAGTTTTTGAGGTGACTGGATGGACGATGAGAGAGAACGTTTCTTTATCAGCAATTTCTTTTGTTTCCTTTTCTGTAGGAGGTAGAACAACTAAGACTGGAAAGGCTGCAGATCGATGAGCAGCTGCGTCAGATCGGGATGGGTTTCAGACCTTCTTCTGCTCGAGCCCCCGAGAAGGAGAAGGGTTACACCACCGACGAGAGCACCCTCTCCTCCGTGCAAGGATCCAGGTCCTACAGTGGGAGAGGGAGAGGCCGCAGGGGCCCCAACTACACCTCTGGCTACGGTGAGTTCCCTTCAGCGTCTCGGTGTAATTATGAATCCAGAGCTGTCTCTGGGTTTCCTTGTGTTCAGCAAAGGTAGGGTTGGAAATTTAGAATTGCCATTTTATTTTCTACATAGCTCAAAACACCTCATCAGATTGATATTCTTGTTGAAGTTAAGTTTTAAATCAAAAAAATGAGCAAACTCTGGTGAGATCCTGTCCTTCAACAGTAGCAGTTGTATCATAGAAAGCTGGGAAAGGGAAAAAGATGTTCTTCAGGAGACACAAGAGGGGAAAAAAAAATATACCTGGAATTCACGTTATCTGTTCTGATTGAGGAAGAGAAAAAATAAATGCTTGTCTGTGATCATGGCCAGCTTGTGAACGTATATTTGATAAGTAAAGCAAAATAATTTAACATGGAAACAGCACAAAATCCTGTTTTGTTTGTTTGTTTTTTTAATTTGGTTGGAACTAACAGGATTAGTTTAAGATGCAGTGAGAGAGACTGATACAGCTTCCAGGATCCTGCCATGCTGGTCGGGTTGATTCTGATGATCATGTTCATGTTTGCAACTTTGTTTTTTGCAATTTCCTAATGAATTGTTTGACTAAAGTGTAACGAAGGTTGTTCAGTTTGTTTATTTACCCACAGACTTTGATTTGGAAAAAATATTTTTGCCCCTCCCCAGATGGCAGGAGTTGCACGTTAGAACCAGTTGGGTCTAAATATCTTTATTCCAGGAGGGTCAGCTGGGAGAGGTCCTGGATGCTTACAGTGAAGAGGGGTGGGATTTTTAAGTAGTAAAAAGCTGTGTGGGCTCAGTTAGCTTAGAGACAGTGGGATATTATGGACGCTATTTAATATAAACAGTTAAATAGTTCAAGCAGCTTTTCAACAGCTCGAATTGTTGCTTAGCAACAGCCATCAGTGGTGCGGTGGCAAAGTTGTCCTTGGGAATTTCAGAGAAGTTGCCTGGAAACTGCAGCAGATGCCTGCAGTGTGTGCACAAAGAGGGGAAATGCTGCTTAGTCCTTCGTTTATCATGTCTGTACGTTACCGTCGGTGTCTGTGAGCCCTTCGCAGGTGATTGCAAACAAGCTTAGGTTGAGAATCTTAGAAACCTGGGTAATTTCTGCTCTGTCTGTATTTTATATGTACGTATATTTTATATAATATAAAATCATACCTACACTTATCTACTTCTATAAGTATGTATTAATAAATTTATTTACTTTTTATATATATCAGATATATATAACCAGCCTTGCTGGTTGGAAGACTTCAGTGACTACAATCCCAAATTTCATACTGATTTCCAGTTTTCTTTTCCCTCTCGTACAAGGTACAAACTCTGAGCTCTCTAATCCCTCTGAAACGGAATCTGAGAGGAAAGATGAACTTAGCGACTGGTCCTTGGCAGGAGAAGACGACAGAGAGAGCAGACACCAACGTGACAATAGACGACGTCCTGGAGGCCGGGGCCGTAGTGTGTCCGGAGGCCGTGGGCGTGGGGGACCTCGTGGTGGCAAGTCGTCCATTAGCTCTGGTACCGTGGTCCAGATGGATTTGGAATTCAGTTCTTGTTCCTGGCAGTTTTCTTTATTTAAACCACTGCATTTTTATGTAATAACCTTAATGCGGTGGGATTTCAGTAGAGTTGGGGGATAGTTTATTCTCATACACTGTGGTGTTAGATTATTATTTGTTTATTTTCCTTCCGCTACTACACACACTAATGATACTATGAGTGTTTATAAAACGTCTTCCCTGTGGTTGCATTTGAGTTAAGCTTGTGTTTAGGTACAGAATGAGAATATGTCCTAGCATGGAAATTATCTTATGTTTTATCAGAATTTGACTGTGCTGGTTCGTAACACTTGAATATTCTTGAAAGCACCACACTGCTGTGAAGTGAAAGGTGTGGTTTAGATACTTAGCAGTTTTGAGAGAGAGTTCTCTAGCTGTCACCATGGAAATTTTTGCCATGAAATAATACAGGTGCCTGTTGTGGTGCCTCAGAACACCCTCTGTTGGATTAGGGTCAGTCTGAAACCAGAAGTGCTGTAGTTGTGCGTATTACACCTTGCCCTAAGGTTGCTTTGTATCTTGAAGCTTTCAAACACAGCTCTAAGTCAGCCTGGAAATGAAGTTACGTGCAATTGTGGTATCTTAAATGGAAGCTTTTTGTTTGTTTAGTGCTTAAGGATCCGGACAGCAACCCCTACAGCCTGCTGGACAACACGGAGTCGGACCAGACGGTGGACACAGACGCCAGTGAGTCTCACCACAGCAGTAACCGGCGCAGGAGGTCCCGCCGGCGGAGGACTGATGAAGATGCAGTTCTTATGGACGGAATGACAGAGTCTGACACGGCTTCCGTTAACGAGAACGGGTTAGGTATGTAACGGCTGGGTGAGAGGCCCACAGCAAGCCAAGAAAAAACGTGTTGTCCCTGTAAGTGTAGTGAAAGGCTTGTCCATTTCTGTCAGTGCGGAGTTGTTGTTGTGTTCGAGGTTGAAGAGAGGCTCCCTCCGTGGCTCTGCCATGAGACCTCCTCTTTACTGAGCTCCAGTTGTGTTTTCATGGGCCTCTTCTGTAAAAACTGTCTGATGGAGACACCAAAGACGTGTCGTTCCCACTCGTGCTGCTGTTCTCTTACAGACAGCGCTGCCGTCAGTGTTCTGCTCCCTCCCGGGTAACCCCGGTCCCGGTGTGGGAAAGCTACTTAAGAAGCTGTTAATTTGTCTCTACCCGGCTTCCACTTAAGTACTTTCTCTTGGTAAACTCTTTTGATGCTCCCCGAGACAAGAATATAATCTGCTTAATAACGTGGGAAAAACACTCTTCTTTCATGGGTTCTGTGGCTAAAATTTGACATATGGTTACTTATTTAATAAATGAAATCTGAGGTCATTAAGCATATGCCTAAATGTCTTAATGAGCCAAGAGCAAAAAGGTAAACATTTAGCTCTGGCGTTACTGTGGGTGCTTTCAGGATAAAGTTCTGTTTATTTTTCCGCCGGTCTCTCTAACAGAAGCAATGTTACGTGCCCCTTGCTGAAACTGTTGAAGAATTGATTGATTTATTTACTTACTTATTTTATCGTCAGAAATAGTTCATGGTAAACTTTGCAATTGCAGATGATAGTGACAAAAAACCCCAGCGACGCAATCGTAGCCGCAGGCGTCGCTTCAGGGGTCAGGCAGAAGATAGACAGCCAGGTAATTCCAGTGGAGCTGTGGGGAACCCCAGGTCAAAAGCATGAGAGAATGTTGTGTCTGCTGTTTCCATAGAGCTGCGTAATATACAAAGGTTACTCAATAACTAATCAGACTACTAGATAAAGACGAAAGGCTTTTTTTTTTTTTTTTATACTAGGAGAACTTATAAAAGTTCTTAATCTGCCTAATGAAACTAATTTACCAAGTCTAACTTTTTGCTTGGACTGTACAAGTTGCGCTTCCCATCGGGTTCTCGCTGAAGTCAACAGCCCGAGCGCTGCTGAGTCCAGTGGAGCCGCGTCGGGACTGACCCCGAGGTCCACGCTCCGCGCTCACCTGCATCCGCGCCCTCCTGCCCCACGCGCTGCCCCCCATCCCCACGGGGTGCCCCACGCGCTGCCCCCCGTCCCCGTGGGGCGCCGAGGTCCCTGCGCTGGCACCACCGGAAGCTGCCCGTCCCTGTCCCCTGCCCCGGCCAAACCGCTGCCACCAGCCCCCGGCTTCCCTCGGTGTTTCTGAGTCACCCACAAATCGAGGGGGGGAAGGAGGAGGAATTGAACTGAAGTTGCATGTTTCCCGTGTTTTGGTGTTGTGGCTTGTTGCATTTCCTTTGTGTGTACTAACACTTGAGATGTTAAAGGTGAACTACCTGATTATTATTTTTTAATATAGTGCCTTGTTTTATGCCTACCCGGGGTCAGGCAGGAAGAGAAGGGCTTCCAGATTGACAGGCTCAACATTTCACCTGTATTTGCCTTCCTCATATCCTCATCCAGCATTTAATTAAACAGAAGAAATTGTGTTATTACACTTATTAAAACTTGGGGGAAGAGAAAAAACCCCAAACGCCCTGTGCCCCTAAAAACCCCAAACCCCAAGTAACCCATCGCTTCCCAGCAGTCCAGTTTGGTGACAGAGACGGGAGTTTATAGAGAGGCAGAAAAAGCAAGAATAGATTTCAGCTTTTCCTTCTAAGAACCTGATTTTAGCCAGCGACGTAGGGAGGTGTTAGTCATCTGTACAAAAGCTGTGATATTTTTCTTTTAAATTTAAGTATTCCAAGAACAAAAAAATTCCCAACTCAGTTTTATCCCCGTTGATGTCTTTGTTGAAGACCGCAGTTTCAGTTTGCATAATAAATATTTTTAAATACAAGAGTAAGATCATTGGTAGTTAGACTGTTTGCGAAAAGTGCTCAAATAATTTAATCTCTTCATAAATTATTGTAAGTGTAGAGTGAG
>JAOXNO010000052.1:1648261-1653055 GCA_028565335.1 Limnodromus scolopaceus | reverse complement strand
CTGAGGAGGGGCGGGGGCGGCCCCGGAGGCGGGGGCGGCTGGAGCCGCGATCCCGCAGCGCGGCCGGGATGGTGCGGGGCGGGAGGGGCGGAGCGCGGTGTCGGCCGTGCGGGCGTTACCGGCGGTGTCAGCGGCCGGTCCGGGCGCTGGGCAGCAGCCTCCCCGCGCTCCGCCGCCCTTTGTTAGAAAAAGTGTTTTTTCTTCCATCCCGTTTTTCTCGTTTCCCGTTCCGGTGACTCGCTGCCCCCCTGCCCGTCCCCTTTGTCGCTCGCTGGGCCGCGCTCCCGTCGGGTCCATGCCCGCCGGTGCCGGCGGCGGGGTGACCCCCGGGGCTGGTTGCGGCGGGAGGAGGCCGGTCCCCGGCGGCTGAAGACGAGTAGGACTTGCGGGGGGGCTGCGGGCCCGGCGCTTGTGTTCGAGCGTTAGTAACAACCTGGTGTCTTCTCTTGACAAGGCAGGGTCAGCAGTAACGCTGCGCTCGCGCAGCGGCCGAGCGTCCGTCTGTCTGTCCGTGGGTGGTGTCCGTGGTCATGGCGTGGATGCGGAGTCCAAGGTGGTGATCCCGGGGCGGCCTTCACCCCGAGGTCCCCGCCGGAGGCTCCCAGCGCTGGTCTCTGAGCCATCCCTCCCTCAGCATCGTCCTCTGTGCGGGTGGAAGGTGCCGGTGCCCTCCTGGGGACCCACTGGTCCAAGGCAGGGTTTGGTTGCCACAGGCCCCAGCCTCACAAGCCCTCAGGAAGGCAGCTCAGTACGAGAGCTGAGCAGTTTGTTGTTCCTCTGGCTCTTGCAGCAGAAGAGAGAATTTTTCTTTCCTGCTGTGTAGTTCCTGGGTACCGTGCTGGCTTTGACTATGTCATCATTTCAGTTTGAGCTTGAATCGTTGCTTTTTTTCACTAAGATTCCAAGCGCCTGATTCAATGTCTTCTGAGATAATGTTTGGAGGTGGTCTCCTGTCTCCTTCCTTCCCCGTCACCCCAATAGCACTACAAGAAAATAACCTGCTGCCATTTACCGAGGCGAGAAGAAAGGCTTTGGTGAAGGCGCTCACCCTGTTGTACGAGAGTTTCATGAGAAGGGAAAAAAAGGAGCCTTTTCTCTTTGATAAATGAATCAAATCCATGGATGGTAGAGCACGAGGCCCCCACCAGCCTGCCCCACCTTCTCAAATATGGAAAGGGGAGGGAGCAAGAGGAAAACAACTAGAAGTTTGCTTTATGGGGGGAAAAATAAGCCTGTAGAGGTGTACAGACCTGGTAGGTAACTAGCTTCCTCCTATGTAGAGGATTTGGTCATAAAATGGTTTCATCTTTGTCCCTTTTCCATCAAAAATGGGGGGTAGAGCTGTGTGAAAAAGGGGGCAATGACTTTACCAGGACATGATAAGTGTTAAATTTTCCCTGTCGCCTAAACCAATGCAGTAAGAGATGATGGCTCCTTCCTTGTAATTAATTATACAAAGTTTGATTCTTCCATCTTGACAGAGCCTTTTGCTACATCCAGACCTTAGCAGCTTTCAGAAGAAAACTGTCCTGAAGGGAGTTTCATTCTGTTTCTTTCCTCTCTTTCCCCAGTCCCGGCCCTGAAGGACTGGTGGCTCCGCTCGCCAAGGGGCCTTTGCAGGTTTATACCTCGTGGTTCTTTCTATTGCAGATTTTCTCATTTTTAGGGAGAAGGGACAGACGTTATGAAACGTGCGAACTTCCACGTGGGTTGGGAATGGGTGAACAACTGGTACCTAATCCTTCTCATGTGACAGCCCCGTAAGGAAAAGCCAGAAAGGGAGATGTTGGGAAGCCCCTGCTCGCTCAGGAGAGGTATTTCGTCTTTACTGAGGAGAAAGGAAACTCGTCTGTAAGCGGGAAGGGCTGGCAAGAGTTGAGGTGGGGATGGAGGGCTTTGCATCATTGGTACGTGTGTGATAGCAGCAACGGGACCAGGCTGTTGGCTGAGCCTAAAGGTGGAATAATTCTTTTTTTTTGTTATTAGATTAAATACTTTATAGTACAGCATTTGAAGCTGAAATGTCATAATTCCTTTAAAATATGCTGTGTATATTTTTGCTCCATGGGACAGCCCAAACTTTGCTTCTTCCCTCAGTTTGTTGAGCGTCCCCAGCAGAGCTAAAGGAGAACTAGCCATGTCCCAGCTTGGACGTCTGTTGGGACATCATGGTGGATGAAGAAGACAAAGCCAGAAGCTGCAAAATGCTGCATTTGCTAAGGAGGAGGATGTTTGGAGACTTCTAACGTGTTTCAAGTGTGGTCTTTTTTTCAGGGCTTCTTTAAGTGCCATGTGTTTCTAGGAGGTCTATGATGTATGAGAGATTCTTCTACTGCCCGGTAGCTGAAGGGGGAAAAGTTGTTTTTCCTTCCTTAGCTCTCCCCGTCGCTGGAGGGCTTTGGGGCAGGTGTTGGGTGCCAGCTGTTGTATCTCTTTGCTGACCACAGTCCCTAAATGCCGCCACTAAGCTTTCCAAAGCTGGATCAGAATTAAAATAAGTTTTCTGTGCATAAATTTACAAATAGCTGCTCTAATCTTCTCTAAATCTATTCCTTTTCCCTCCTGTGCTGCTCAGGAAACCTGTGTGCGGTGCGGAAGGGACTGGGTGTTTAAAAGCAGTGTTTAAGTTCACGTCAGTTCACATTTCAGCACACCAAGTCAGCAAACACTTACCTATCTGAGTAGCTTTAATAACATGTGCTTGAAGGGTCAGAGCTGTGATACATTATTTCGGAAACCGTAAGGTTTATGAATTGTTACCTATATATAGGTTGTGTTCTCCAGAAACTAATCATCTAGATGCCCCTCTTGGCAAATGGTGTTTTAAGTCTTGCCAAATGCTGAAAGTCGATTTTGTTCAGGTTCTGTACATAAATATTAATCTTGTGCTTGTTACACAGCAGGCAGCTTCCTCGTTGTTAAGCCTTGGTCCTTCAAGCTACTACAGCTACTGCTTTATGGCCACGTTGGTGGCTGTAGAGACACAGGGGCACGATGCTGAAATAACAGGTATTACTGCTGATTTATGGGAAGCAGGAGTCGGGCATCATGAGAATATGAAAATCAAACAAAACCAAAAAATGCAGAAAACCTCATGGAACCAGAATTATTATTTTTTTTTCCCACAAATGAAGTTGGAAGTGGCTTCTTTTGCCATCAGAGTTTCCATTTATTTAGAAATTGAAGTTCTGGTCTATTTCCCTGAATAGTTAATTTTTTAGCGCTGTATTCCTCTGGATCTTCTGTTGGCCAACCGTGTGGTGGTGTCTGGGAGGTCATTCACAGGGGAAAATTAATGATCTCTAATGGGCTCAAATGAAATAGCTGCACTACAGTTTTTATCCCTTCTGCAGAATTCCTGGTTTTGAAATCAGGAGGAAGGCAAAATTACTGAGTGTTTAAGAAATACACTCTCAGTTGAAGTATAAAACCTTTTGTTTTGCCTACTGTGTTTCTAAACTGCTCCCTTTCTATTTTCCAGAGAAACCCTGAAGCTTTTGTAGTTTCTTCTGTCAAGAGTTTTATCCTACTGCTGTCTTCAGGTTTTCCACTCCTGGGGTTAAAATACCTCATGACAGAAGATTATTTTTCTTTCAGAAACCTTATCTTGCTGGGCTCTCCAAAGCAGCCAGTGAGCAGTACGTAAGTAAACTTCTCCACTAAAGCAGACCACTTCTGCAGAAATCTGGCAGTACTTGCTCTTAACTGTATCTTCCACAAAGCGGGCAGAAGGTAAAACAGGTAGCTGTGCTTTCAGAGGGTTTGGGATGTACCTGCTAAATGCCTCTATAAGGTTGTTAAACATTTGTTTAGGTGAAAATCACAGTTATATGTCATCGTATGCACAGGCAGCCAAATCTTACATCGCTTATTCCTTTATGTGCCGTGGCTGAGCTACCAAGCTGCTAAAAGCCTGCAGACTTTCACCTTGGGGCACCAAGGTACAGAATCTCTTAAGCACATTATCTATTTATATTTTAAGACATATATTGTAAAAATAATGTTTAGGTAGAATATCTTGGGGTGTTTTTTCCTGCAAATATTTTTCCTGCTTGTTGCCCATACTCCACTTTCTTTGGCTATGCCGATCTGCCAGTGCTGTGTTTCACGTCTCTTCTCTTTTTCTTTTCATTTATCCTTTTTGAGATTCTGCTATCTTTTTGGGTGCTCAGCATCTGTACCAGAATACAATGCCCCACTGTCTTACCTGTGGCTAAGTTAGCTGGGTATATGTAGCATCACTTTGTCATAAAATTGATAATCATAATTATTAGAGTATAGTGTGGATGTAATTAATTATAAACTGAGATTCTCTCACTTGGTAAGGGTGGTTGTGGATTATTTTTAATCAAACAAAGCAAGATTTCCGTGTAATTTGACAGCAGGTATGAGGTGTGTATGTGTGACAAGTAGCATATCCATGTTCGTGATGATCACAAGAGAATCCATCCGACTTGTAGTGGGCATTATTTTACTTCCTACATCACTTGAAAACCAGGCCAGATTGTTGGAAAGGGATGGAGGGGCAAGGTTTGTAATCGTTAGTAAGTTTAGCAAGTTTTTTGATTGTGGGGTTGGGTTTGTTTTTGGCTTTTTTTCTTGAGACATGCAAGTTTATCTGGATTTCACTTGGGAAGAAACCCACTCGCTGATGGAGTGCTGGCCAGCGAAGGGCACGCTGCACAAAGTCCATCCTGCTCTCCCCACTTCAGTAGTGACATTCTGCCAGCAAATGGAAAGGGAGTGGGATGAGATCAGCACATCAGCTGTTGGGTTTTTTCTGGGAGAAGCTGG
>JAOXNO010000052.1:1608261-1643261 GCA_028565335.1 Limnodromus scolopaceus | reverse complement strand
CATCCGTAGATGACATGTCACTGAGTCACCATTGTATTTTTAATTGCTCTATTTACTGATAAAAGAAAAATGCGCGCTGAAGTTCTACTATTTTTAGACTACTAAAACCATAACTTTTGCATTTGTATCGGCCATAAAATTATAGGAGTTAAAACAGAAGCACAGTTTTGGAGGATATTGGAATGATAGGATTTTTAAATCCTCCAAATCTACCTCTTGCCATATCACAAAATTCAGTTTACTCCAGAAACATTACTGTAAATCTCTCAAGTTTATAGGTAATAAAATAGTTTCTTGTCAATGTACACACAAGTACACACACAGGCACATTTGGGAGCCAAGAATATTTTTAAAATTGGACCTGAAACTGGAGGAATCTTAAAAGAATTTTATTTGTTTTATTAATTGATTGAGGAGGGCGGAAGTACACTGATTATTAGGTTAAACAGCAGTAATAACCTATTTTCTCTTCTGGCTAGAATTACATCATGATATTCTACTGCTCCCTGGATTTTTATAATTCCTGTTTACTATAAATGTAATGGGAATATGCAAGTGTTCTGACAGCTTTTTTTCTTTTTTTTTTCTTTTTTTAAAATATTGTTGTGCAAGTGAAAATTATCTTGATTTAAAGTCCAAAACCTAGGGAAGGTAAGAGCTGCTCCAGCTACAGGTAGGCTCAATGAGCAGACATTTTAATAGAAGTTAGGGAAAGAGGGTACATGCAAACAATATAGGATATAAATTGTATTAAATGTGCTGGGTCAGTTGGCTTTAGAGACTGTTATCCGCAGGTCTGGTTTTCCCATTTTCCTTTGCATAACTGGACATACACCAATTGCATGTTACTTTCTCAGTAATCAGTAAACCTCCTCTTATATATTAGTTTCTATAAATCAGGTACCCAGAAAATGCAATTTGAGTATTTTTGCATTCAAACTTTGTGGTTCTGCACCGTCTCCTTTTCTGGGGAAGTGTATATGTTATATGCATCATGCCAGCATTCTTTTTGAATTAAAAGAGAATCAGTTCATAAAATGGGTAAAGGGATTGTTTTTTCACACAACTAATGCTACACAAACTGTAATATCCTCCTAATGCTGTCTAGGTAAGTTTGAGTTTGGGCTTGCCTGTTAAGGGGCTGGAGTCCACCAACGTTTATAAAAATAAGGATGATTTTGCTGTGAAGTCTAGAGCTCTATATGCTTCACAGTATTTACTTTTCATTTTTGTTGTTTCTAGCATACAGTCTTTAGAGTCACAGACAATCTATGTTAGATATAGACACATAGGTATGTGGTGAGAAATATTTTTGTTCAAAAATGAAGAAATATCACAAATTAAAATCTTTGAAGAAATCTTGAGTAATTAAATTCCCATACCTACATAATCTGGTTTTGCAGGACTTAATTCGTATGGTTTTGGTAATGAAAATGTGTATGCATTTTGCAACATTATTTAATCAAGTATATTCAGAGAAACAGAAGCTTTAAACTTGCAGCTATTCTAATTGGGGATATTAATTGACTGTGTTTATTATGTCAACTTTTGGTTGTCTCTGATGCTAAATATACTCGTACTTAATCAGCACATCATAGTAAGTGCAGCATCAATGAACTGATGCGTTGGTATCATCACTACAGAGCTAGAGAAACACGAGCTGTAAATTTAGAGGACTCTCAGTGACTTCAGTATATCTGAGAGATTGATTTGGTCCTGTGTTCATCTAAGAGGTTCTGTCACCGGCTGTAGCTGTTCAGCACCGTACTGAATATGGATGTCAGTTATTTACCATCAGAGCAGTGCATTTTTAGTAAATTCTGTTTTCCTGGCGGTCACTTACCAAATGAATTCTCTTCATTCCTTTTGCTTGAAGAAGAATGTAGTCTGTCCTGTATGTTACCACTTTCCAACTCTGAAACCGAGATGGGGGAGGGAGGGGAAAAGGAGCATCCCACTGTTAATATAATATTTGCTGCTGCACTGATTTTGCATTACCTCCCACTGAGCAAAGCGTGGAGTAGCATTAGCGTTGCCTTGTCTGCTCATCACTTTAGCGAGAGGAAAATTCCTCAATAGCAGACTATGCGGCATATGTCAGGAAGTTAGAAATACGCCATGGTACTAAACCTCTATTTCAGATTATGTTGTACTGTAACCAACCAGGATCAGACTCTCCATCAAATGGCACTTAGAAATATCACTCACTGCAACTCTGCTGAAAGCTTTATCACACGTGCATTTGCTTGAGATGGCAAAAATGCGCACTGGTGTGGAGCTTGGAAAGGTGTTTGCTTTTGTTTCTGCAGTTCAGGAAAAGAACTGATGGATGACCTGTATTATGGAAATAGAGAGATTGCAGATAATTTTTACAGATGCCTCACAACAGTCTGACAGACAGAGTGCAAACAGGGGGATGGGCAAATGGACAAAAGGCACTTTGTAAAATTTTGTTCCGGACTAAGTATTGAAATTTCTAGATGACATTATTAAAACAATTACTATTCTTTTCAGTTCTAATTGGTCTGGGAAGTATAAATGCATTTTTAACTCTGGCATGTTTGGTCATATTGGAATGATTTAGAGTGCAGGACCACACTGTATATTTGGAGCTAAGTGAAGAGGCAGCATTATCAGCTGCCATAGACTAAAATATAATAAATCTCTACCTTGTAGAGACAGAATTGTATGCAGCCCGTGGAGTATAAAATAAGACTAGTGACTGTGCTTGGACTGGAAAACACTGAGTTGACAGGAACACAATTTTAAGTACAGCTCTGCAAAATTAGCGCCCGGCAATAATGCATGGCATTAACAAATTGAAAAAAAAATCCTATAAAAAAGATCTTGAGCTGAAAGAAGCACCAGCTCCAGTCTGCTTTGGAACATGACTTGGCACTGGAAAAAATAGTGTAATTTGCCAGTCTCCAGTTTAGTATCCCATTCTGTTATTGGCTGCATTTGTTAGTAGGTTAAGTAGCAATTCACACTATTTGCATGGTTCTCTGCGTTGCTGGAAATGCAAAACAATTTTGACTGAATTAATTCCTGTGCTTCTGAGAAAGAGGGTGAGAGAGATCGTCAAGAGCTCCTAGCCCTTAATAAAACAATGTTTGGTGAGTGGGATCCAAAACCTTAGCATGGAAAGTAGAGCATCTCCAAAACTTTTTATGTGTGTTCCTTCTTGGTTATTCAGCTTTAATTAGGAATGATGATGATGATTATTTTTACTTCAAAATCATGCCAGTTGTTATCGTCTTCTTTAGAAAAGGGTTTGCCCATGATGTGCTTAATGGTATGAGGTGGTGGTGTTTGTTCACTTTACTAATGCGTTTGAACACCAGATAACTTCACTATCAGTCTTCTCATAGTGGGAGAGCTTCAAACACAGCAGAAGCTACAAACTCTTGTACTTTCGTGTTTCAGAGCTGAAACTTTGAGTCCTCTGAGTGGTGCATGCTGATGCATTATTTAGTACTCTGCAAAATAGAGACAAGCAGCCATTTTTTCTTCAGCTTCACTTTAACCACTGGTCTGGATCTCTATTACTGTTACAGTGAGTCAGCAGAAAAGAGAATTCTCTTCCTTCAGCTCATGGAATCACAGTCTTCGTTAAAGAAAAGAAAGACATGACAAAATGTGTACCCGTATGTGTTTATGCCTTCATGCACATAAAATTAATTACAGAGCTAATATGCACCTGTGCATGATGAAATTTGGCACTCTTCAGATAGAAACCTAGGTGCAGTAGGGGTTAATGTTTCCCATAGCTGGCTTTGAAAAGAAAAAAATGTGTGTTATGTGAAAGCATTGCGCTTGAGTCTTAGCTGAAAATGAATAGAAGCCACTGGAATTTTTTGTGGTAACGTCAACAGGGCTAGAGATATCTTACTGTAAGACATACCTAAGCTGTTTGTTAGGAGACAGTACAGATTTCTAGATGATCTTGTATGTTTAGAAGAGATAAAATTATTGAAATGTATATAGCCTTGAAAACAGTTTCTAAGACTATTCAATCTATATAAAAAGTCATGAAATTCTGCTTTATGATTTTTTTTTTAAAATCCAAAGTGCCGCTGATGATTAGTTTGTGTCTTCAAATTGCTCAGAGCAGTTTAAAGAAAAACAAAACATAACTGCAAACCAAAATTACCTTTATATACAAGTAACACTACAACTATATTATGAAAGGAAGACAAAAGTGAAGACAGTGTTCCTATATGGTCAGAGAGAATCTTTTGTTGTTGTTTTTAATTATGAACTTCAGTATATTGAGAAGCTTCAGTTCTTTCTATTTAATTTTAGCATAAATTTCCTGAGTTTCTATTTACTTGTAACACTATTTCACTTTAAGGCACTGAACTTTAATGATGAATTTTTGGTAAGACTTTAGTGTAATGAAGTGCTGGTTGTTTATTACTACTAGTAGTATTTAAAACAAAACAAAACCCCACCAAAGGGTGTTAGAAATACAAATCCTATTCAGGTCTAATGGAGACTTGTGATCTTAAGTACCTTAATGCTTCCCTGCAACTACCAGTGATTCCCCTGTAATCTTGGTTTTTTTGTTAGTAATCCCCATAACTCACACATCCCAGTTGTATACACAATTCTTCATAGTCGTTTTGTGTGGTTTTTCCACGTACTGGATTCCAGAGCATATTAAATACAACAGGAAAGAGAATTGCGCACAGTGGTCAGCAAAGCACTCTTCTCACCAACAGACCCAAGAAAAATATCAGGAAAGAGAAGAATAAGATTTGTAATTCTGGAGATAGCGAAGCAGAGGTACAAGCAAGTCATTTGAAAAGGAAGGAGGTGCAGAGAAAGCTTCTGAGTCATAGAGGGAAAAATTCCTGAAGATTCTGTAAAAGTGAAAGGAACAATTTGGGATCGACTGATTGTGTCAGTGGGGAAAAAAAAAAAAAAAAGTAAATTAAGAGCTTTGACAATGAGAGATGACTTCTAACTGATCTTTGAAACAACCAGAAGGGCTTGTGTTGTTGTGAGGAAGCATGAAACCAAATCCTTACCTTTATTTGAAATAAATGTTTAACATAGGCTTTTAGAATAGAGGGATTTCCCCCCCTGCCCCAAAACAGGCAGATAGATACCCTAGCAGTAACTGTGCAATAGATTGAAACACCCAAAGCATATACTTGCTTCCCAGTGTGTATTTTGCCTGCAGAACCTTTGCAATAATGGAGTTTTCAAGATTTTACTTGCAGAGGGGATGGCATTATTGATGTTCCTCAGCTGCCTTTAAAAGTGCATCCTCTAAAGCTTCAGTAACTTCCCAGCTAGAGAACATTTTAGGTCTCTAGGTAGCAGGCTGATTGATAACGCTTTGCCCAAAGCTGGGGTTGGTTTATGGCTCTTCAAAGCAACTCCCTACATGGTCTGCTTAGCCAGGAAATATTTTGCAATAAGGGATTCAAAAATAATTTAACCTTGACAAAAGTCTTTTGAGGAAGTTCTCACTTTTTGTTTACAGGGATGAGTTTCATTATTAGTAGTTTTTGAAGGCTCAGGAAGATAAAACTGCTTTGTGATGGTGGATGGCAACTGACTTCTGACAAATAGCTTATGTAATGACCCCATTTAGCCAGGTGGAACCTTATTAATTTTTTAAAATGTATTTGAGCATCTCCTTTATGTTCCATCTTATTGTGTTGCAATAAGTCATCAGAGGTTTCTTGGTTTTAATCTGAATCTTAATGAACTTCTGCTTGAGACAAAGTGATAATTTTTATTGAAACACTCATTTTGAGGCACAGATACATCTATATGTATCTTTAAAGCAAAGAGTGAAAACTATTAGGCTTGAAATACCATAATTAATTGTCCTTTTAAGAGGGTGCTAGGCAACAATTACATAACTATTCCTAATTTCTTTTTTATGTATTAGAATCATAGAATCATTTAGGTTGGAAAAGACCTTGAAGTGACAATACACTTCATCTTTAAAACTTCTAAATACGTAAAAGCCCTACAAAATTTCTGAGATTCTGCAGTCGCTGTTGATATCTTTGGAATGTTTTTCCCCCAGAAATATAGAGGCCAATCATTGTCCTTTTCATGTTTAATCCCTGCCAAAAAATTTCCCAGTTCTTTCATTTTGATTAATTATTTACAATATCCTATTCTGCAATGTTATATAACAGTTCCATGAAACACTTCCTTGTTTTTCCAGAGGCTGCTCTCCAGCACTGCTCTTATATAAGCTGATAAATTACAAAATAAGAATTAATGCCCTGGCACTATCAATCTGTGATTTCTTTTTCTCCTTTATATGTGTATAAGCATAAAGAAATGTTGTACATGATAATAACGTTGATCTTTTCTATCCTCATGTCTTGATTTTGTTTCTTTTCATGCGTAAGCCCAGCAGCAAGGCATATACTATATTTTAATTGGAAGTACTGCCCACTTGCTGAAATTCTGCAGACTTTGTAATACAGGAGGTCAGACCAGATGATCATATAGATTCCTTAAATCCTCTGAAGGAAATTGTAACCTCATGTGGGAAGGATGTCTCTAAAAATGCCTTGTTTAAGCATTCTTGGAATTTCAATAGTATTTGGATTTGTTAGAAAGAGAATGACTAAAGAGACTTTGGCTCTATAGAAGTATCAGCTCATGCAGATTCTGTCACCTTTCAATGGAGTTAAATTTTTCATTGGTGCTGGTGTTACTGTTGCCTAAGGGCATACAGCCTTTCATGCAAGCTCCAGAGGGGCTTAGAGAGGTAAATTAGAGATTTTTAGATTAAGTTCACGTTATCTGGCGTCGTACTGAAGAGCAGTCTTAGCACCGTCAGGTTTCAGTTTTCTGGGAGTTAGTAATTTTTTAAGATGGTTTGAAGTTCAAACAGCAAACAGTGCTTCAAAGAGCCATTACTCAGAATGCTGACTGTACACCTATTAATTATTTTTGTCACTTTATACAATTATTTCATACCATGCTTTTACCTTACTTTTATGAAGTGGACTATCAATTAGCTGCATTGGAGAAATGAAGCAAACAAAGTACCAGCTCCAGTAAAAGAAATTATTTTTCCTAACCTGCTTTATCATTTGTGACCCTCACAGTTGTGGGAGGGAAGTGGAATGTCTTCACAAGAGAAATGGTGACAGTAGGGTAGGCAGTCCAGTAGAGCTCCAGTGCGGGTTATTGCTGGGCTGTTTGTTTTCCTTCTCAGCCAAGTAACCTTTTTTTTTTTTTTTTCAGCCTTCTAAGCCGAAGGTATTACCAGAAAGCTTTTTAGGGGAGCCATTAGCTATGAAAAAGAAGATAAGCGTTACTAATGTGTGCGCTGTGTACTCTGAAAGTGATATTCAGTTCTTTGCTATAGCGCAGAATTTGTATGTGACCTTGAACAACTCACTCAGATGGAGATCTCCTTCCATTTAAGTCAGTGATAGTTGTGCCTATTTTAATGGATTGATTTTAATGGAGCTGGGATTTATCTTTTTTTCATTGTTTCTCTGCATGAAAAATGAAATAGGAAAGTAGTAGCTTCCTCAGGATGTTGTGGATATTGTGGATATTGTAGTGTGAAGGACAAAAGATGGTAGGGTTGCCCAAACGAATGCAGGAGTTATACACAGTATACAACAGCAATTGAATAAAATAAATAAATCCGATCCAGGAATATTTGTGAAAATACATCACTTTGACTTCTTTCCTATATCATTCCTTTATTCCTCTGACATCAATGTCTTCTGTTTTGCAATTAGTTCTCTTTAAAATATGTCTGTATCAACCACTCCATTCTGTTTGTGATGTTCAAGTTCAGTTCCGTAGTTTGTAGCCACAGATTGATTAGCTGTCCTGCTTCTAAATATTTTCTTGACAATGATTTTGAATAAATTTTCTTTTATTTTCATTATGATTGTCCTGTACCGTAATCACTGAAGTGAAAAATAGATTTTTATTTTAGACCCATTGTCTTTCTACCCTGAATTTCTACTTTTAGACCTTTCTTATGCTATATCTAACTATGAGTTTGCATGCAGCCTAACGTAAGAGTCCTGACCTCAGACAAAATTCTAGAGGCCACTGTAGCACAAGCGGTAATAAAAATACATATTTTATAAAAACCTTATTGTTACTATCTGATTATTTCTGAAATAAAATTTGTTAATTAGTTTTATCTAATAGGATCCTCTGGATATTGGGTAAATGGATATTCTCTGAGTAAGTTTCTTGCAAGCTGAAGCAGTGTTTATTGATTATTTCTGTACGTTTTTAGAAATGGAGACTTCTGTTATTTTTTTGCCAAGACGGGTTACTAAGGGTACAATCATTAGAAGCAGTTGAAGTATGTTTGCCTGAAAAATACAATAATGGTAGTAGTTTGTTCAAGTGATGTTGATTGGTTTGTGTGTGTTCTTTTTAATGTCCAGAAGTTAGTTAGTCATGTGGAAACCAGAAGAGAGCAAATGGAGAGAGCCAGATGCTATTTCTATTATTTCTGATTGTTCTTAAATAAATGCAATTGCCTAACAAGAGACACATCTCTAGGAAAATTAACAGGGTAATTATTACTGAAGCTATAGTTAAGAGACAAAAGTGATGTTGCATAGCTATCACTAAGGATCTTTACTCACTGTTCTGCTTTCTGTTTGTAGTGACATAAAGCAAAAATGGTCTTAGGTGATTTTTCTTTATGTTTTCAATTCAATTTTTCATTGCGTCCATTCTGAATGAGTTGCATGAGATTTCATGAGACGTAGATTCACCAAAAACTCTGTTCAGTATTAGCAACCGTGTGATGCATGCCACAGCTAACAGCTCAGAAGACCTGTGAAGAAAGATTTTAGGTGGCTACAGAATACGTTTATTTGTATCTTTGTTTTATTTTCTGCATTTAAAAAGAAGGCTTGTACTTTGTGTGGAATGCTTATCTTTGTTTACCAAGAGAGGGCTGCTTGGTCACTCATTTTAATCTAGTAGTACTATTGTAGGTGTGATCGTCTATCGATAGAAGTGAAGCAAATTTTTCATAAAAAGCAGTAATGTCTTTTATTGGAAGAACTAAAAAAACATAGAGATGCCTTCATGCGTGCTTTAGGCAAAGGCTTTTTGCACCCCAAGCCATGTCTTTTGCTCCCAGGCATAACAGCTGGTTTCTAAAAGATACTACCTCTTGTGGTATATCTTGATGTAGATATATATTTCCTTCTGTATTTATTTATGGCATTAACACATTTTTTTTCTTAATCACTTTCCTGTAGCTGCTTTTATTTAGCTGTTAACATATGGACTAGTATTCAAAATATCATCTGGACATTTTGAAGTTTAAATGAACGAGTTTCACAGTTTTGTTAGGAAATGCTTGAAACTTGCAGTAGTTTTCCTCTTTTTTGGGCCAATTTTCTCTGTATTGAGGTCCATAGCATGCTCATGTTCCTTGCATTTATGAAGACTCCAGGGCTCCTGCTAAGGGGTCTTGATCTGGATATTATTTAAGGAACTCTAATACAAACCAGCCAATGAAAAGCCACTTATTTTCTGCTATGTCACTTAAAATTTGGAGTGATAATTACACAGAAAATACTTTGCTATAGGTTTTTGAAAGTATGATGTTGTCATTGTAATTATCATCTATTGATACTGTCATTATAATCATCATTCATTAACAACACGGATATCAACTGCATTGTGTGTTTCTGTCATCAGAACTGTAAATAGGATATATTTGGCTTTGGGCTGTTCATGGTAACTTTTTTAAGAGTTACTTTCAGAAGCATATAGTAAGGGTGTGGAAAATGCTGGTAGCTTAATCTTTCATCTCAACAACTGTAAGAGTCTCTGATCTATAGATATATGGCACAGTTAACCTGGGTCTTATATCCTCAGATGTCTTCCAATGTAATAAAGTGTTGACTTGAACGTGGATGGTCATAACACCTGAGTATATTGACTTCTCTGCTTTTCTGTTCCAAAGTCATTTGTTAAGTCTTCAGCTGAAGGAAATGGCCAGTTTAGAGAGGGTGGTTGTTTATTTTCTCTTGGCAGTGATAGCTGAAGTCCCTGTATCTGGTTATACAAGACTGTTCAGCCAGCCCGTGTCTTTGTCCCTGTTTTAAAAATATATAAAAGTGTTCCTACATACATCTCAGGAGCCACCCGCATTTCTCTTGTAGTGTGTACCTCCTGACACTGCACCTCTGATCGCTGTTTCCCAGCTGCCATCCTTGGAATGTCAGCAAATACAATCAACTGCTCTTTTCCTTTAGACTTTCAGATTTACTGGGTATTTTTTCCTCCCTCTCTGCTTGGATTTCTTTCCAATGGTTCCCCTCCCCCTCTTCTTTAGTTTACAGACTTCTCCAGTGATTTTTTTTTCTCTGCTGATTGCAGGAACACCCACCTTTCTGTCGTTTTAGTAGAGCCTTTCATGCTCTTTTCTCTGTACCAGCCCTCTAACCAGATATTTAGGCCAATTATTCTGTTCAGTTTCATTATTCTGCTCCCACAACTACAGTAATAGCCCACTTGAAAGATCACTTGGCTTCTTTTACTGTTGAGACTGCTTGCTACTTCCCAGAACGGCATCTTCACATCCTGTGATCTTCTATTTCTTTTTTTTTTTTTTTTTCCCCCAGAATTTTATTTAAATTAAAAAGGGGTGGGGGTTAAAAGAAAAACCACACACATATAAATGAGTAGGGGAAAAAAAAAGGCGGCCAGATATCAAATACATGCATTCAGGAAGGGAAATTCCAACACTGCAGTTTGCAGAAGACACTGAATATCAAATACCATTATTCAGTACATTTTCCACAACAGGACTATGAATAAAAATCCCACTGAGATTCCTAGAACAAGTGCTGCCCGCTCTTTGTTTTGCAGTCACACAGAGTATGGATTTCCCCTGCAATTACAAAAAGGCACCCAGAAAAACTTTACTTCTGTTTTGTCCATATCCATTCAAATGTGGAGCTTTCACTTCAAAAATCTTTGGTGAGTAAATGTTTTAATGTGTGTAGACACTTCACATGATAAATTTCATATCATGGTGTTAATGTCTCACAGATTATAGATAGCATTTAAATTTAAATTCGGGGTTTAGAAAGTCTAACTTTTCTGCCTCTTTTCCTCTTTCTTCTTTTTCGCTTTCATCTCCTGTTTTCATCACTAACGTATGAAAGTATTTGGCCTCTTCACCCTTATCTCTTCTGAATTAAAAGACTGAAGATACCCAGAAATATTTAATGCTTATTCCTTGTGTGACAGTTACTATCAAATGAGAATTTTAAGATTGGATCTCACTCGTTATGCCTTATTAAACATCCCTTTATAGCATATGTAGATTCTGTTGTTCTTAATACTGAAATTGTTTATCAGAGATGAGAATTGTGCATTGTTGTCAAACAATAGAGTAATCTGTTCAACAAATTTGCATGTAACTTGTTCATAGCTGTTCCAGCTCTTTTTTTCTCCTTCTGTAATTAATAAAGTTGGGGTTTTTTCAATTGTGCAGCAAAATATAGATGACTTGGGGTAGGGATTTTTCCCCCAAATATCATATCAAACATTGAAAGAGTTTCCTAAAGAGGAAAACACAACCAAATGTCCCTTACCTTTTTCAGTCTTATAAAGAGCAAGAATATGCATCTGTGAAGAACTTCATAGCTCATTGCCACTTATGCAGATAGCGTGAACATAGTGCTTAAATGATCAGTTATTTCTTGCCGTAAGTTCCTTAATTACCTTAACTGTTAGAAGAAGGTTTTAATTTCTATCCTTTCAACCAAAGAAAATATGAGCTTGCAACTGTATAAAATATATCACAGACAATACTGATGTTACTTGCAGGGGGAGGATCAACCACACATGGAAGAGTTCTCTCTATGTGGGGCTCTGCGCTGCAATGAGCTGATGCTTTCTCAGTCTGCTCCCTAATGAACAGGTGCCTTGTGCCACTACGGTTGCCTTTCTTGTTAGCAGTTTCAGTAGAGAGGCTAATGATTAAACGGGCACTTCTCAAGGTCAGGGATAAATTACATACCCAGGAGAGTGTGAACGAAAATTGCATTGCTGTTCTCTGTACTGTATCAATTCAGAAGAAAGAGGTCTCACTTATCAGAGCTGTCAGTCCAGCACCTTTCACAGCCAGTTGGCTCATTTAAAGAAAATACCGAGAATTTAGAATTTCTTTAATTGTTCTTATACACGCCATCATATGGTGAAAAGATTCTCTGTAATGAGGGGGCTGTTATAAATTGCATATGACAAACCGTATCTATACTCAGAAGGAAGAACTTTTGTTCATTTATTTGTAATGATATGGTGAACTCGGAAACAGGGTGCAGGCCATGTTTGTACTTTCATAAAAGTACCAAATAGTTAACTGTTTTGTTTGTAGAAATATACTCAGGTAAAAGATGAACCCCCCTCATTTCTCTGCATTTCAGAAGCTTAAATTCCTGATTGCCAAGGCTGTTTTCAGATCACAGATACGATGACCGAGGGATTGTGTACCTAAAATAATCTTGTGGATCCGCACGTACCTTCTCTGAGGCAAGAAGTGATTTATGGAGAGAATGAGGATGAGGCCCAGGCCCAAACCCACTCTGTATTCAGTGGACCATATTGATTGAGTAGATCTGCATTTTCTTAACTTTTATGATGAAAAACAATTTACATGAGTTACTAAAACTTCCCATGTGCCCAACAAGCAGATTTTTAAAATCTTTTTCCAATTTAATCCAATTTGTTGTTGGTGTACGTCCAAACTACAGTGCCTAAACTTTTAGCTATATAGTGAAGTGCATACTTTTGAAGTTATGTTTTTTGCACAGATAAAAATAAGTATTTGCTGAGACCATTTACTATGTAAAGTGTATGATCCCAGTTACAATGTATTTTTGCTAAAATATTATTAACTACCCCAACTATGTTTATGCATTATAGGGAGCCAGGCTTGAGCAGGGAAGTAGACTTTTCTGATTTGTCCCTATTTCTCAGAAATGGTTCTGCTATTTTTTTTTCTGATTTGTCTTCACTTACTGTACTGAACCATTCGGGAGTGTTTTCTCAAGGCAGTGCTATGTTCTGCAGTTTAATTCAGCGATTCCTGTATCAGTGCACACCGGAAAGCCAAGTTCTGTTTTGGTGTTCCTTATTAAAGAATCTCAAGTGATTCCACACATAATGAGCAAAAAACCCCCCTTTTCTTCCCTAATTGATTTTCAGAGTGAGAGCGCACCATCTGTAGGTAACATCCCAAGCCATTGGGATTGCCTATTGCTACAACTTGGACTTTTCAGCCTTTTGGGAGACTAGATATATATATATATACTTATTCTGTGTTTCCAGGCTTAAGTGGGAAAGATAAATGCCCTGGCATACTGTCTTTGTATCTTCCACATTGTTCTTTTGTGGGATTTACTTCAGACCATAATCTACTAGCTCTACATGCTGTAAAATCTTGTCTCAGTGTAGTGGAGAAGGATGACAGAAAATAAAGGACCTTGCTTTTCAGTAACAGCTAAAGATACATTCTCATTTTCTCTGTTCAGGACTTGTGAGGTACGGTTTTTTGCCACTGCATAGAAAATAGAACTTTTGAATTCATTATCCCCTTAACATTGTCCATGTACCCATGTCTGCAGTGTGGATGTCTGAGTGACTGTGCCCTCTCCACAGGCCGGAGTGCCCGCAGCTCCGGTGCTCACAGGTGTTTCTCAAACTTTTTTCCCTCAGTACTGTGAGGAAAACACCGCAGGGCAGCGTTTTGCCCTTTCTGCAGCGCGGCTGACAGGCCCGCCTGGGCCCTGAGGTGGAATGGGCCATGCTGGCGTGAGGCAGCCCTGGCCTCTCCTCACAGAGGCCTCTGCAGCCCCCGCTGCCAACACCCGGCACAGATAGTCCTGATTTCTAGTTTCCTAAAGTTAAAAAGGAGGGCTTTTCTGAGCTAACGCTTACTTTGAAAGCCTGGGTAGAGAGGAAGGAGGGCGAGCCTCAGAAATATAGTGAGTGTCACATTGAGGGTGATGCTGTCAGGGGAACAGGAAAAAGTAATTCCTGCTATCTCCGAAAGATCTGTTTGCTCTATCTCTGTGCTGTAGATAGAAACACCTTGCCTTTAATCATAGCTACCCCAGCAACTTCCAAATCCCTTTGTAAAAGTTTTATTACAAGGACTTGAAAAATTTTAAACAAAGTTGCCTGTAAGGTCATGAGATCAAATATTTCTTTGCCTATCCTTGACCCTTGAATTCTTCATGCAAGGAAAATACCTCTGTGTCTCTTTTATGATGTAGGAATTTACTGGAGATCAAAAGCATACTCATAAAAAAGTAATAACAGAAGTAGCTAAAGCTTTATGGCTTATGGGATAAGAATAGATGTTACCTCAGGTGCCCAGAGAATGTAAAATTTGGTGTGGTAAATCAGGAAGCTGGTTAAATTCATTATTCTAACATCAAACTGCCATTCATGTCACCACTTATAAAATAGCAAAATCTTTTGACTTCATTAATGCAATGTAATTTTTCAAAGATACATTAACACAGTCTTTATGGAGAAATTAGACCTGGATGATAATGACTAAAGCTCTGCTATAAATACAGCCATTCCAGTAAGTGTTATTTCTTTAATATATGCTGTGAAAGTGTTTAGAAGATGCTCAAGTTATAAACTTATAATTTACTGTAGAAAAAATTGTAATAGTAAAGAAGATTATGAAAAAAAAAATAATTAAAAGCAAGCAAGCAAAGGAAAGTTCTTCTCTAGCCTTGGGATTTCTTTATCAGATGCTATTGCCAGACATTTTTTGGGAATTTCATGGAGGGGACATGGGAAAGGCTGGTGCCAGTGGGGAGAAAGAAAAGCCCTTTCACACACCGTGTACTTCAGGACTGGAACTTGGGGCTACACCTGAGCTGTGCACTACGAACATAGCACTGTTGTCCCCAACACCTACAGAACTACAGGGTGGGGGAGCAGTGAAAAGCAGATGTCACCTCCCCAGCCCTTCCTCGTCACAGTTGTTGTCAGCTGTAATCAATTAATTGCAATCAGCCACACCCGTGCTGCTAAAGCAGATGCTGAACCTCCTCCTGTAGGATCCAGTGTGGAGTTGAAGGGTGTGCTGGCTCTGGTTTGTTGTTTTTGCATATTGGAATTGAATTTAGAAGTAAGGTGTGTTGTGTTGTTGTTTTTACTTTTAATGTATCTTTATATGTGTTCTTAAATGTTTGAATATGTTGGGCTTTTTTGTTTCTGTTGTGATGCAAAGGTAATTTAGGTCAGTTTCTGTATGTGTTCAAAAGTGTGCTGTGCCTTAATATGTATTTCCTCCTATACTCTTTTTTGGGAGTCTCAGTGTGTAAGTTAAGTTTCCTTTGATATTAGTTGTTGTGGAGTAATTTGGATGGATCTAATTTGCAGAGCTTTATACACACTAAATTTACTTCCCTATTTCAAAAGGAAACCTATTGTAATACTCAGTTTTCAGAGACTGCAATCTTAATGGATTTAGTTTTTTTTTTTTTCCTGATGAGGGTTTTCTTTGCTTGAACTTTCCAAAGGATCTGCAAACAATTAAACCTACATTGCAGAATTGCTTTTAAGTGTTATTCTCAACAGACTTCCTTAGCTAAAGAGTATCTTGCTTATTTAATTTTTCTTACACTAAGTGTCCATGTTTATAGCTACCCTTGTTAATGTTAGCCACTATATACAAACAAAAAAATTATACCTAAAAATAGATTATATTAGAAAGACCTGCTGATTACCTCAGCCTTACCCGTGGCAGAAACAGTTTCCCCAAGACTGAAGCCTTGTTATCTATTATTATGGATCTACCTAACTTTATCAGAAGATTTGAACAATATTACAGTTTTTGGGATGCTAATTTGTTTATTTTGTGTAAGATATTTGACTGTTATCTTGGTTCTTCGGTTGCAAAGCTGCTGGTTTTGTTCTAACATCTTGAAACCTTTCTTGATTCTCTCTGTTTTGCTGTTCTTAGTCCTTTAACAACCTGATTTGTGGTTTGAATGTTTGACCCGGCCAAGTGGTCCTACTTACCCAATTTGGTGAATGTGGCATATTAATATCATGTTCTTTGGGTTGGTACAGTCAAATTAGAACAGAAATAACTCCTTTCCTGGCTACCACATGAAGGAAAAGGTGTAGTTTGTCTCCAGGTGTGTGCACAGCTGACTTCCCTGCTGCTCTGTGGCTATGTGTTGAGGGACCCCCTACCTTGGTGGTTAAGCCCTTTTCAAAGTTTTGGAGGCTTGAAATTATCATGTTTAAAAACTTTCATAGGATGTTCTGGGTTGTTGTAAGTTGTGGAGGCTCAGAGTGGATTAAATAGTCTGTGATGATGTACATTGTCACAGAGGCACACTCAGTGAACTGCTTGTTTTTTTACTATCTCTTGTTTCACAGAAGATTTTTGTTTAGTCACAGCAGGACTGGATGAAGCCTATTTTTAGTCATTACTATCAGAAATAATTTCCCTCTTTCTTACCCTGGCTCACTTTATCTCTTTGGCTCTCATCTCAGACAAAATCTTGCTTCTGTTAAAGGTCCAGGAGAGTACTATCATTCATTTAAATGAACTCAAATTCTCTCGTCTTTTTTTTTCCCCCAGTGGAAGTGCTTGTTTAATGTTTTCATACCTGTGTGAGATTTTCTTTTCTGTATCCTCTTCTGAAGGATGTTCAAAGACACTCATTCTATTCATTTTGACAAGTAAGGCATATGAATAGTCTTATCAGTTCAATAATATAAGTGCCGCTCTTTGAAATCAGCTTGGTGAGTGCTGTTTCCTATTTCTTCTTTAAGTTTGTCTGCCCGAGCTCCTTTAGAACAACAGTCTGGGAAAGCTGGAATATCAGAGCTGCTTCTAAATACTAGTGAGCAATACATATTACTGACGAGGAGCTACTGAGTTTCTGATTCTGGAAGCAGTGGCCAAATCCCATGTGCTGACAAGGCCAGAGCTTGTAATGGTGAAAGGGTCTATGTCCTGGGAAAAGGTGGGTGTTCTCCCTATGGAAAATAGTCAGTGACCAGTCCTGTATTTCTGAAGTCATAACTCCAATTTCACTTTGATATTTTACAGCAAAAATAAATTTTTCCTGTATGCAAAAAAGTATGTGGCAGTGAGGGAAAATTGCATGGCTGGAACTTGATGAACTGGGTTGTTTTCTTGGAAGTATGGTAATAGAGTTGTGCTCCCTGCTCAACAGCTGAAACTAATGCCCAGCTTCAGTGTCCCAGATAAATGAGTTTGGTGACTTCAGTCCCTGTTTAAAGACATTTTTTATTTATTTTTTTTTTAACCTCAAAAGCCATCACCGCCAAAGCTGCTACTAACTGATAAGAGAAGTATTTGTTTTTCTGTCGGTTTCTCACACCACCATGGGGATAAAAAAAAATCAGCAATGAATGGGTACAAAGACTGAAATTAGAATTATTCACAACAGTGTTGAAATATCTTACTGGGAACAGAGATGACTAGGCTATGATAATCAAGAAAAAAATTGGACTTTTTTTTTAAGAAGTGTTTCTTAAAAATAAATCTGTTAAAGAGAAGACACAATTCTTTAAGCTCATTATTTCAATACAGGAAAGGTGTATTTATAAAAAATGGAAGTTTAAATCATCTTATAGTTGTCATTGTGTAAGTATTCTAATAAACTCATTTATTTTGATAATAATAAATTCCAAGATGAAACCACTAACATGAATTAGTCACTAACAAGTATTTATAATCGTATGAGATCTCATTCAAAATCTGAACTGTATAGAAAACTTGGTTTTTGTGAGCTTTTTGAGTTTTTCTAGTGGAATTGAAAAATGTAATAAAATGAGGTTTGAGGTAATCTTATTGTTTAATTCAAGTTTTGTTGAATTCAAATAAATTTAGTTAGCTACTTGGCTAACCATTATGTTCCCCTGTAAAAATGCATTTAAAATAAATACATTGTAGTCTGGGTTGGGTTTTTTTTGTTTAGCGTGCAGGTACACACACCAAGTTCTCTGGATGCTTCTACTCCTCTAGTCTTACTTTCAATGCATATATGTAATTATGTGTTCATGTTGTCATGGTAATGGAAACTGGAGCTGTCAGAATGTGGAAATCACTTGTGTTAAGCTGGAGCATAGAAGTCCAGTTAAAGAACATCATGCGACCATACTATTGGTTTCAGGTTGACATGGCCAGAGATTATACAGAGTTGTTTATTTAAATTTTTAATTTAGTATCAAAGAAGCTTTCCAAGCATTAAGATTACTGAGCATTGTATCTTCATGTGTTGGGATCTCTATTTCGGGCTATTTACACAGATTTTTGTAATGTAGGGGAGGTTTATGGACTTGATGCTGTAGTTCTGTTTGTGAGCAGGTTCATTCTTATTTCCTAAGTTGAGAGGCGCTTGCAATGAGGTTTCATGTTTGGTGGATGCACCTGAAGGTTCAGAAGGGAAAAGGAAAGAGGAAGGTTTAGGAATAGAGGTACGGAATTGTTACAAGCCTTTTGTAACTAGAGGAAAATTTACACTAAATCTTGATATGTGTAAGAGTTTTCACAGGATTTGATGAAATTATATTTTTGGCTACTTTTGTGTTTTATGATTATTTTCAAAAGAAAAGAACAAGTGGGGGAAAAACGTCTGGAAGAATCCTTAAGATATTGTCTTAAATACAGACTCTGTTCTAACTAAATCCTTCCTGACAGACATTTTTCTAACTGGTTTCCAAAACTATCCAGGGATTGCCTGTTTTCCTTGCACATCTGTCTTTGCTCTGCAAGGTGTTTAACATCTAATTCAAATCTCCATTGCTGGAATACAACCGCATATTTCTGTTGTGTTAAAATGATGGGTTTTAAAATTCTTTTCTAGAATTGGTCCGATATTTCAGTCTTTTCTTGTAGATTGTCTTCTAGACTGCTTCTCCTTCAAATGAACTACATCTTATTTTTAACCGGCAGGCAGTATCCACAACCAAACAGTGGTCCATTTAAGGCCCTATCAAAAGCAGGTAAAGCAAAATGATGATTTCAGGTGGCATTCAGGGCATGCTTTATTCTGTCTGCAAGGCTTCCAGTACGATACCCGCTTTTATTTGCCATAGCTTTGTAGATTCAAGGTTTAGCTTCTGATCCAGATCCTTTAGCGCAGAACTGTTACGCTGTTTCTCAACCTACATTTCTACAGTTGATTATTTCTGAGAGTAAGAAATAATGTAGATATTCTTGAATCGCAGTCAACCTTTTTTAAACTATTTCTTTTTGGGCCTTAATTGTGTCCCTCAGTGGGCCTGCAGACCTTCCTAGTTTAGACCTACCTTCACACATGAGAGCAGTCTCTCTTCTGTCATCAAGATTAATGCTGAAAATAAAGAATAGTACTGGATTCAGTGCTGGCCAAGAACTCCACTTGATGCCTTTTTCCTTTTAGACAGTGAATCACTGATAGCTATAGTATCACCTTTTTCTAAAGTTATTCATCTAGTAGTAATACTATTTAGATGATGTTTCTTGGTTAGACCAGGAGACGTTCCTATGCAATGATGCCAAAAGTCTTCCTAAAAACACGAAATGTAACATCAGTTATTTCCCATACTATGAGTCTTGTTACTTCGTTATGCCTTGTTCTTGATGAATCCGTGCTCAGCTACTCATTTCCTGGGGTTTTTTTTAAGTGACTCAAACTGGGAAAGTAAAGAAAGTTAAAGTAACCAGGTTGTAATGTCTTCCTTCTCCTTTTAAAGCAGTCATTATTTTTTGGTTTTAAAGGCTTTTGTACCCATATCTATCCATCAATGCTTTCAGAAATAGTTCTAATTATAGCAGCTTTCAGGCGGTAACAGCTCTGATATATGGCTCGCTAGGACTTTGGGCAAATTTAATATGGCATAGCCAATTTTGAATGATTTTACCTACATATTTTTCCAATCTTTTCATTCCCTGTTCTCTCCTGATACTGTCCAGCTCTTTCTTCCTTTTTTTTTTTTTTTTTTTTTTTCCTGGTAGCATTTAATTGTGGAAGCCAGTTGAGTACTATTGAGCGTCTTAGTAACAACTATCAATAAAGCAGAAAACACTTGAGGCTTCTTGGCACAGTGCGTCAATAGTTTGCTTTCACCTTCAAGCTGCTGACCAACCAGTAGTTTGCCTTGGTCCTCTTCTCACTCTGAAGTGTATTTGTAGAATTACTTTTTGTCCTTTGTCTCTTGCTAATGGTACCTCATTTATTTGTTCACTTTTCTGGCGCTGTCTTTGCATGCTCACACTTTTATTTTATACTTACATTTGGCAGTTTCCACTTTCAGTTGTTTACATCTTATACTTGAAGTCAATGAAGAAATTAACTCCTAGCCAAGATGACTAAAACTGAAAATATTTATAGCCTTCCTTTGTATCGGGGCAATTAGCATAGCCTTTCGTATTTTCCTTTTTGTTAAATACTAAACTGACTTTTTTCTTGATTCCTTTCTTTCATATGTATCTCAGGCAACATTGTCAATTCTCTGGGTTTAATAAAATATTACTTCTTAACATGCATCGTTTTCATTTGCTTTTGTCTGATATGATTTCCTTTTTGTGGTTACCTGTAAATTCAATATCTAGTCTAGTGAATTGTGCAGGTTGCAATTTGGGTTATTTCATCAGTTCAGTGTGTGGTTCCCCTCATCACTCATGCTGTAGTTTTTAGTTAAAAGCCACCTTATTTTATAGACAGTGATATGTCAACGAAAAAAATGTAATGAAGTTACGAATTTAGTTAATACTTTCTCATGTAGTATTCGCATATATGACTTCATTTATAACTACCTAAATAAAAATCTCAATTCCTGAAACTGAGTAAAACATAAAATCACCTTGTCCTAAAGTCTCTAGTACCCCTGCCCTCAACTGGGGCAAAACAGACAAATTGGGTTCTGGATACTACTTTGACTACCTTACAGGTTGTTACCGATACAACATATTCCCCAAGTAGCATAAATGATTTTTTTCACCCAAATCTGTGATTAGCCTTTTTGTATTTTAATTATTTTTTTTTTTGTTAAAGATACTTAAATTTGAAATTATTGAATGCCCAGATTGGGTGTGTTGGTTTGTTTGTTTGTTTTTTGTTTTAGTCTTTGAAAAAAGGAACTAAAAACTCCATTTTATGGAATATTTTTCAGGAAGCCTCTGCATCAGGTATTCTACAGATTCCCTGAACCATATATTCCCTGTTTACAATAGTTTCAAAAATTGAATCAGGAAAGTGAAAGCAATACAGTGGAATGTAAGAAGGAGAAAGGAGCTGGAAATATGGAAACTTTAAAAGGAAGGAAGACCTAGGTCAGGGGTGAGTGTGGAGAGGAAGCCTTTTTCCCAAGTGCAGTTTCATGCCTAGAGTAATCCACACTTGCGCTCCTTGACTTACACCGCCTTCCTTTAGGTGGCCAGTGAAATCCAGTACACTAACTTTAACATCCTGGGTGCTCTGGGAACGGCTGCCCAGCAAGTCCTTTTGCGTGCCATAGTGCAGCAAGCAAAATGATCCAAATCACTTAAATAGAACTTCTATTGTACAAATGGGAGCAACTTACTGGCAAAGCGCTCCCTGTTTGTCTTATGTCGTGAATCTAGGCTGCTCTACCTGGAACTATTGAGCAGACGTTTATAGTTTTGTGGTTAGGAGCTGTCAAACAAGCAAGCTTATGTTTTGGCTTTCTCTAACCTATAGCGTTGCTTCCTCAAGCGCTATTCATACTGCTTGGGGTTAGCAACCACAGTGATTTAAAGTGTTAATGATATGTGACAGAGTCTTTACGCTTCCTGCCTGGTACAATTAAAGCTGATAATGAACCTTCTGCAACCCTAAAGGTGACACACTATAAAATACTATTTTATTTTTTTATAAAAGTAAAACAATTCTATCTCAATATGTCTAAAAAGACTCTGAGAGGGAGATACAGGCATGTAGCATCATCTATCTAGTTGCTGCAAAATAATTTGACGAAACATGAGGGATGGTTTTACTGCATATGCTTATGCAGTAAAGCATGGTATTCCTTTATAAACTGGGTTAAGAATTATTAGTGTTACTGTCTTCCTTCACTGTAAAAAGTGTTTTGTAAATCTACGTTCCCCTATTGGTAGGCAAAAAAAAAAAAATTTCCTTGTGATTTTTTGTTCATTGGCAATTTTTTTTTTTTTTTGTTATAGGCAGGTCTGTGAGGATAGGAGGTGGAAAGTAAAGGCATGGGCCTTTACCATTAGAGTTTACCATAACATTATAATGTGGGGTGTGAGTGGAGTCCTGCTTAAACAAGCAAAGCAGGAAAAAAAAAAGGCCCTGTCATTGTTTTTTGATTACTTCTCCAGTTTGCATTACAAGATCACTAATTACACGTGTCCCGTATGAGATGTGCTCAGTAGGTCACGTCTGTCTATGTCTTAGTGGCAGTCAGTGCTTAATCATTTCTTCTGAAGTGTGTAGTTGCACCTGCGTGTCTTTTTTGATATGTTGCCTTGCTTCTGACTTTTAATATGGGGTAGTCAAACTATATTGGTGCTGGAAAAAATGTATTTTCTACTTGGGCTATATCTTTTTCAAATAGCTCTTAATATTTGATTTGCCTTTGTCACTGCTACTGAGCACAGAGCCTATACTTTGAAAGCTATCTACAATGATTACAAGAGCTCTTTCTTCTGTTAACTATTCAGTAGAGCCCCTCGCAGAGGATGTAAAGTTGGGATTAATTGCTAATCATTTAGTAATCATCAGTACATCCCTGGGATAATGGAAGGATACCATTACCAGTAGGGCTTCTACTAATTTCACATATGATGTCATGTATCAGAGCTACCTGGAGGTAGGTACTCTCAGGTTTTTTGTGTTGGCAGCCAAAGCTTAACACATATTGGCAGTGTTTTGCCTGTCTTCATCTTGCCTTTACTTCCAGAAGTGGTGTTTACAATGAGTTATTTAATGTTTCTGTGTAATAATGAATGTATGTTTGTTTTCATTACGCCTCGGTATGTAATTCAACAATCTACTGGCTTCTGCAGGAAAGTTATGGTTCAGAAGTTCCTCGCCTGCACCAGTTTGTAGCCTCCCATGTGTTCCATCTAGCTGTTTCTGGATCTTAACTCGCTAGAAAGTGTTCTTTTTTTTTTTTTTTTTAGCCTGGATTATTTCAGTGTCTTTATGTAAATATTGCTGTGAGACAGGTGGATCTGTGATTTGTGGCAAAGGGCCATAAATCAGTGGCTAGCTTCATTTTTGAAATTGCAGTATCATTGTACTGGTAGGGCTGACAGGAGAAATTCCAAAATAACTCGGAAAACTTGGCACGTACTGACTTCTTGGTGATTGAAACCGAATTCTAGACTGCTATCATCTCCCCTGGTGTGTAGAAAGTAGATTGCTGGGTACCATTTACACTTGAGCTGCTGTTAACTGTATGTAAGGGGAATTCTCAGTTGCTTTAGCTGGTGTTTTGACCTTCCAAATACAAATATTTGCATGCTTCTGCAATTTTGCTTTAGCTATGCTAATGCCATGGGAGGGGATATGAGCACTTTAAAGTCTCATAGGAAACTTCAACAGGGTTAAGATGTATCAGGAGCCATAGTTCTTTGTATAAGAGCATTCTGGATAATTGAGTTTCTGTCTGTACAGCAAACTGGAGGAACTCTTGATCCTGACAGAAATCAGAGAACGTTTTGCTGCTACATATGTGGCTTCAGGAGAGTGACGATTTCACCCTCCGTATCTCTAGCTGATGGGCCAAGCTGAATGCTAATGCTGTAGAAGGGTCTCCATCTCCTGGGAAGCAGCAGAAGAAATGCAGATAATATACTTGTAAGGGTACCGAGATATGTTATAGTCATTTCACATGCTGTTTTGCACACTGTATAAAATTACATGCCGTCTTAGTGAAAGAAAAAGGTGTCGAGACTTTCAAGCTCTAAGGGATGTTCTTGTTATAAAGCTCAGTTGTCCAACTTTCACTTAATTAGCAAGGTTTTGTATAAAAGCATACCATAGCAATTCCGGTAATTTGATTATAAATGTAACGCCTGTGTGACACCTTTCTGCCCGTGATGTTACGTGTAATCCTTTCTGTGTGTGGCTGCAGCTCCTGGAAGTTCTATATTAAACCCAGTACTGTGGTTACTCGTGAATGAAATTACTGGAACAGTGTTGGAGGAAAAAGTACACGGAAGGATTTAAGGCAGAACATGGCAAAGCAAAGGCTGCAATTATCTGCAGCTGAAAACAAGTAGCTTTTAATATGTCCATTCACCTAAGAAGGGAGGGAGAATTATAGACCACATGCTCTTTTTTTCTCTTTTTCTATCATTTCTCTTCTTCTTTTTCCTTTATACAGTTTATCACCCATAATTTCAGGATGTGTTTTGTTTCTTTAAGCTGTTTTATCTATAGGCTTATGAGGTCAGTCATGTGTGAATTCTTTTGTTAGTCACCTCACCTTTTGCCTTGATGATAGAAAATTGATCAGGCCTAAAGTACAAGTTCAATAGACAACCCCCTTGGTCCTTTGTCTAGGAGAATAGCTACCATTGAAGGCCATGAGCAGGTTGCTATTAATATGACAGCCTGCTCTATCTCCCACTGTAATTTATAATGAAATACCTAATCTCCATTATTTTGATCCAAGCAGGCGATCCCATGAAAAAGTCTTTTCATCCAGTTCCCAATGGCAGTTACATGAGAAATGGCAAACCAATAATTTTTGTCAAGTTTTTTAAGCCAACAGAAATGCTTTTCCACTGCTACAGTTTCAAAAGGCACAGATAAAGCTCATTCACTGAGATGAATGAAAAAGCCATCTGGGGTTTTTCTTTTTGACTTCCTTTCCTTTTCTCCATCCTTGTAATCAAATTTGAGCAAAATCAAATGGGGCTTTCTATGAAAGTACCTTTTGTTGATCTGAACGAGCTGGTAATTTACAAAATACCCTTCCTTTGTGAGGAAGGCTAAAGAAAAAAAGAATCAGTAGCTTTTAAAGCTGGGCCTTGGTGGGACTCTAAATGCAGTGAAAGCAGTCTGTGTTGAGAGATTGAAATGCATTTCAAAGCCAGGCCTGAGTCAGGGTACAGGGAAGAAAAAACCTATGTGCATTTTATAAGAAGAAAAACCTGAATGGGAAGGGGAGAAGGGAGAGAGAGGAAAAAATCTGGATAATACATTAATCATTATTTTGGAAATTGTCTTCCTTACTGACACATACTGCGTAACTAGTGATTGAGAACTTGGATTTTTGTTCTATTATAGGCATCTCAACATTTGTCTGTGCTGCTTTAAAGTTTGAGAGGCAAGGATCCTTGAACACTGCTGGACTGTGTTTTAAATGTGTATATATATTTTTTCAACTTTGCTTTTTTTGGTTCTTTTATTTTTTTTAACCTTGCCTGTGAAGTATCGTGGGGAAAAATACTTGCAGGAAAGCTGAGTTTATTCTTTTTGGCATGCTAATGTTTATTTTTATTGTATTTTTGCTTACCAGATTTCCTAGTGGTAATTATTTCCCATTGACTCTGACCAAAGGACCGTGTGGGCACCTAACAAATAGTAAGTTTATGCCTTGCTTTTGTTATTCGTATTTCATGATTGATGTGGGAAGCTGAAAATGTTTGATTAATTGCAAATTCTGTATTGTAAGGTTGTTGTACAAATGTATGAATCTATTAACATGAAATATTGATGTGGTTTAACTCTTCTTATCTCTGTTACTTACCATAACTGTTTAGGCAAATACAGATAAGTGCATTGTTCTGTGTTGAAGATAATACAGCTTGTGAAATAAACACTAATTTACATGTCATATTCAAAGATGTGAGCAAACCTAGCCCATATTTTAATCTTTTCATATTTACAGACTTGCTTAGAATGTAAAATGATCCTTTTCCACTTGTGTTTTGATTCGGGATGTAAATGCATTTGAAAAACAGCTTCCAGGCTGCACAATATCAAATATCACCAGCAATTTTACAAAAATGTAGGCACTTATAGTAGAAATTCTGGGTTGTTTGTTTGTTGTGTGGTTTTTTTGTTTTTGTTTTTTTTTGAAGAAAGCTTCTTGTGTTATTTTTAGCTTGGCTTATGCTGTATTCTGGTAGGAAGAATAGAGAGATAAGAATGTTACTGGCAAAGATCTTATTGTTGTTAATGAAGCACTAGTAAAACCACTGGCTTTTAAATGATACTTTGAAAAGAGGAACCATGGAAATAGTTTAGAACTGTGAATTTCCAGTTATAAGCTGTTTGTTTTAGATGGCGTGGTATGAGACATGATTTGGTTTGTGTTCTTTATGTATGTGTGTGTACAATGTTGTGATAGTAACTTAGAAAGCATACTCCAGGAAAACAGGCTAGGATAAGCCTTTTGCTTTTTAACATTACCAAAAATCCAAAGTCAACCGTAGAAAGTTTGAGTGTGGTTTCCACCAATGAGATCCCAAATTATTTAACAAATAGCTTCCAAAGTATTGTCTTTGGAACCTGACATCTGGTCGAATTGGAGAATGTCAAGAAGCCACTTCTGTATCTGAATTAATTTCCCACTCCTAGTTGTTACTATCCTATTCACTTTCAATTTCCTACAGGATTTGTTTTCTCACATGGTTTTGAGCCATTTGCTGCCTCCTAATGACTGACTTACAAAACAGCAAATGTGGAAAATTTCCAAAAAACTTTTTTCTGGAACTATCACTGCTGTGTATTTTATGGTTGTCCACCATTTTCCATATATTTAGAATTGATGAACAAATTAGGGAAATTAATAGCTTTGCTCTTTGATGTTTTTAGCAGAACATCTGCCTTTCCACCCTGAGAAATACAGTGTACGGTGCCTTAATGGGGAACTTTTCTAGTGCTGAGTACAGAAACAAAGACACAAGTAGTTGACTTTGTTTGGATCGTGTCATTTAGATAATGTAAGAATCCGTGCTTTCACAGCCTTGCATACTGGTATCATATGATGCTTATTTTGGTTAAATGATTGTCTCCTTACCTCTCCCCGCTTTTAAAAATAATAATTAATCTTTCTTTGTTTAGTTTTGTAGCCTTCTTCTTTTATACCTTCTTACACTTTAAGATATGATCTTCATTAAAGACTTTGTCTAACCTAATAGTTTCTAATTGATTAGTTAACAAATGAAGCAATAACAAAGCATGAGAGTGTCCCTCGTGGTCTTATCCTGGTATCAAGGCTTCCCGTCTTACTATGTACTGTTCCTAGGACAGTGCAGCAACAGTTTCCTCAAAAACTTTGGGATCTGTCAAAATATAAATATTAATAATGATATGGGACATGTAGAGAACGCAGATTTTTATCTCTGTGTGATCTTTTCCCCTTATGAGTTCTTCAGTTTTTAAGGATATGATCCTGTAAACAGAACAAGTGACTTGAATTGGGATGAGTGCTGAATGGAGTTCTGACTTTGCCCCCTACTATTTATGTATATTTATGAATGTGCTCTAAACTTTTCCCTAGGCTGAGTTGCACTCAGTGACAGTACTCAGTCTGTGGTAGGATGTTTGTAAACAGCTGTAAGGTTCTTAAGCGTGGGTTGGATCTTACAGCAGTACCTCCATTGTGCATCATTTCAAGTTGTCAAGTCTTGAGCTTGAACCTCTCAAGCTCAAGCACGTTTTGCATTAGAGTGTGATGAATTAGTATAATAAATTACTTGCAGTATTTATTTGAATAAATGTCCTGCATCATTTCAGTCACCTGTTGGGAAGGCAGGAGAGATTAATAGCAACAAATGGCTACTACTTTTTTTGAGAATGTATATAAATGTGTGCTTAATTTATATGCATAATTACTATAGTGTCTGATTTGAATCTTTGAGAGGAGTTTACAGTAATGAAACAATAAAATGGGGAACTGAAACAGTATCAAATAAATTTTAAAAGTACTTCCTCTATTAGTGAACATAATCCAGTGCAGCAGAAACTGAAGAAGGAGATGCGGGCTATGACAGGTTAGCAACACCATGGGTGAGCTCTTGTAACTGTCCAAGTGACTGTTGCATGTAAGTAGATAATTCTAGTGCCCAAGGTTAAGGTGTTTAATCTGATGGCTTGGGTGTTAATCCAACTGAGTTGGATTGGGATGGGAAAAGATCTTCAATGGACTTTTCCGTGGCTTTTTTAAAAAAAATGCCTTAAACAGTGAGAGGTGGGGACAAAGGATGATAATTCCTGAGTCTCATGTGCCCTCTAGGGTTCTTCATTGCCTGCAGGAAACGCTTTTCCTTCCAGCTAAATTTGTCAGTCACTAAAAGCATGCTCAGCCTTGGTGAATATGCGTAGCAGCTTGTGGGGTAACTGGGTTCTCACAGAGATCGTAAGAAAATGTAGAGCTAGGCAGTCTCGCAACTGGAAGGAGTCCCTTAAAAGAAAACAAAAGGAGACACAGGCTACAGAAAGATTTGGGAATTGGAGTGAGCACAGATCATTAAGGAAGAGATAAGAGAAATTTGAAGAGTGGTGGGTGGTGGTGAGATAAGGAAAGGGCATTAACACTTGGATGTCCCTGGACCCAGACCTTCTCCTCAAGGTCCTAACCACCATTGAGATTCACTGTCCCAGGGCTAATGGCTTTATTCAGTTGAAAGTGATGTCGGCGTCCACACTGCCCTAAAAATGGCAATTTTTTATAGTTGATTTTTCTTACTCTATTGCCACAATTCAGTGGGATCTTAAAAGAAATGCAAGCTTCTCTGAAACACTATTAGTAAGACTTTGCACTCAGGTGCTGATGAGTGGAACAGGATATGTCTGCAGTGGTGCTGGACAATCCTGTTTTGATTTTTCCTGCGACCGATGCTTAGTGACATCAGGTTGGGGGCCTGGGGGTGTTGTGGCATTGTTGATCTTAATTTGAAAAGTAGAGTGCACAGTGTTCTTTTTTTGTTCCACGAAGTCCTTCCCCAAACAGCTTGGGATGCTTCCAAAATTCCTCAGACTTCAGACCTGGCTTTCAATGAGCATGGTGGTTGTCACTTAAGGGTGGGACAGTAGTGTCCATGCATTCATTACTGTGGTGATTTAGAACTGTCGTACTAATGGCATTCCTGATACACTGTGAATTTGCTGTAGTCAGGCCTATAATGCAAATAGAAAGGGTTTTGGGTGTTTTTGTTGTTGTTTTTTTTTTTTAAAAAAACTCTCTCTTTGTGGATTCATAGAACACCTGCAAAATATCTCAGAAAATTCTTTGTGTTATTTTGAGCCCCTACTTGGCCTTTCTATCTACTCATTTAGTCAGATTTGACTGTGGATAGCAAACACTTTACATTATGTAAAAGGTGATACAGAAGTATTTCTGGGCTTACATATAAATCTGTTCTTACAGAGAAGAGTTACTGTTATTGTCAAATAGTCCAGTAATTTACTCCATGTAATCCATTGCAGTCCATCCAGTGACTAAGAATGTTCAAGACTTGTATCTCACAAGAAACTTTTTATCTCAATGCTATCCTGGAGAGTTGTGACGTCTGAATAATACGGCTTTTAAATACTTTCTGCCAATTTTATCCTTTTGTTTTGAGTGGTACAAAACCTCTGAAGAACAAAGCGTTGGAATTCCTTGTAGAGCATAAGTGCTCATCGTGTGGCCATCACCCACAATATCGGTATCTGGTTTCATATTTTGTCTTCCCTCCCTGCCCAATTAAAAAAAAACAATCCAGTGCTATTCTTTTAGTGTTGTTGGATAAAGAAGACTTTTTTAAAGTGACCTTTTGTTATTATTTTGTTTATTATTCAAAGATCATAAAATCTGTGGCATAACTGGGACTACAAGTTGTAGTCTTTTTATTTTCCCAGGTAATAAAGGGGACCTGGGAGACATTCACAGGTGTATTTGTTGTTTCAACTTCTTCAGAGACTGTGTTTGTAAGAGCAGACCAACAGCAACGTGAAATGAGCTTGTTCTACCCTCGCCTGACAATTTGTCCTCAGACTCAGAAAGCTGGCAGATCAGGGCAGAACTACAGGGGAAAGGAGTCCGTAACCGCTCTGTGAAAAGACTCGATCTGTAATAGGGTTCAAAGGTAAAAGTACTGCTTGTTCCAAGGCTCCTTGCTTTCTTACAGCTAGAACAGAATGCTTTTTATCTGAGAAACCTCCACTGTGCTCTTCTGACTGACTGGGGAAGTGGAAGCTGTGCATTCATTGACATAATGTTAATAATGTAGCCCTTAATGTGATATTTGATTTTTAACTGTAGAGCATCCCTTCCGTTTTACTTTAAAAATTACTCTGTTTAAAATAGTTTTGTGGCAGTCGATCTATGTACAGGTGGACTATTTAGAGCAGCTGGCAGCAGAGCTTTGTTGCACAGTCACTCATTCCTCCTCCTGCCAGTGAATCTCCTGCTCACAGGGAGACCTGAGGCTCCAGACAGAGCAGTCCCAGTCATCGTGCTGTGATGTGCAGACAAGCCACAATGCCACCTCTGCCCGTGCTATCTTCTGAGCATCTCTATCCTCTCTGAAGCATTATGAATAAACATCTTCAAATGCTGACTCTTCTCCTTGCTTTGAAGGAAAGTGGTTTAAATTAATTATCCTGAGTGGAACAGTGGTTAATTTTGGGTGGGAGCGAGTTATGTGCTGAAGGATCCCAAGTGCTGTTGCTTTATCACATCCATCTCTTGCTGTCACAAGGAGAGGTTTTGATAGATTGCAATATCTGTTTCTGGTCAAAATGTCAGGAGTTTTATGGGATGTAAATGACTTATTGCTATAATTTCTTAGTAGTGTGTAACAGGAGCCGGCTGCTTAGAGGGGCAGCAGGTAAAGTCTGTTAGAGTGGCAGTCACTTGCTGGAGCTGCAGTAGCCTCTTGGGCCAGCAAACTCCTTAACTGTGCATGGGAGTAACACTTTCTTCTGTTTGAAAGGTAGTGCACTGGGTGCTAAAACCCCGCGTGAATGCTTGGGATAGCCATGACTGAATTGTACGGACAACTGCATGCAGGTAGTTTCAGCTAATTCTCTAAAATTTTGGAGCCTGAGACTCGTTGAAGGGCAAGCACAGACTGTGGTGCTGTAAGGTCCTTTCTCTATGCTTCTGTGACAGAAAAACCTTTATAGACAAAAAAACCACAACTAGTTTTGAGATCATAGGATGCCATGCGTGTTCCATTTACAACTTTATGTATGTTACTGCACCTTAGATTTCTGGTCGCAATAAACTGTGCGTAAGTCTTAGTGGATGGAATTTGACTGAAATCATCAAAATTCTTGACTAAAGGTTTATAGGGATGTTTCTTGTTCCTTTTCTTTGCAACTGAAGAATGTTATGAAGTATCAAGGATATGTGTCTTGGAATTTATTTTTTTTAACTTTATTCATTTTCTTATATCCCTTCCCTACACTGTCTTCTACACTGTCTTCTCTTTCTTTACTATTCTGTACATCCGAGGGTTTTCTAGGCCATTGACTGATACTTTGTTTGTTTATGCAGTAAAGACACAGCTCTTGACTGAAGATTCTAGGTCCTTCTCTGCCTCCTTATCTGTGAAAGCAAAGCAGTGTTTCTGTGTTAGTCTCCTATATCCACCCCTCAGTCACAAGCCCATTTATGTGTTGCGTCCCTTCCTTGATGACCTGAAGTGGTGTGGCCCATTGAGCTAAAATAGTTCACCTTTATGTTCCCAGTCCAAATTTGTCTGGAAAATTTTAGCAGCCTGACCCACTTGGTGATTGCTTTGATGTTCCTTAGTGGCCTGACTCATGGGTGTTGGGGTTTTTCTCTTCTCCCAAGAAACAGGCAATAGGACAAGAGGAAATGGCCTCGCTTTGTGCCAGGGGAGGTTCAGATTGGATATTAGGAATAATTTCTTCATCAAAAGGGTTATCAAGCATTGGAACAGGCTGCCCAGGGAGGTGGTTGAATCACCATCTGTGGAGGTATCTAAAAGGTGTGTAGACATGGTGCTGAGGGACATGGTCTAGTGATGGTTTTGGTAGTGTTAGGTTGATGGATGGGCTCATATTAAAGGTCCCTTCTAACCTAGATGATTCTGATTGTATACGTGCATAAAAATAATTGTACTAGGAAAATAATGTCTGACTGGCAACCTTAACTTCAAAGGTCAAATAAAGACATTTTACCAGGTTGATGAAGCCTTCTGTGTGCTGTAGAAATGTGCTAATTATAACATGGCACTGTTTTCCTAATGTAACCTTTCAGATCCACGAGCTTAATCTGGTACTGTCAGTAAAATACTCTTGAATCCAGTGGGAGGTGGCACAGCTGTGTGAAGAGCTTTTGAAATATTTGGGCACTTCTAGGATTTGTGTTTGCTCTGTGAAGTGATTAAGATCATCACTGCCCGTTTTGTGGTTAGCAAGATGCTTGTTAAGAATTCTCATCATTCTTTATTCCAAAAATAAAAAGTAATAGAAGTCGACTCAGAATATTAGACTAAGTTCCTTCATGATTCCATTGTTGGTAGATCTGACAGCGTATGATGACATCTCTTGAGTTAGAAACGTGTCTGCAGTTGAATGTCATTGATTTATGCCTGCAGAAAATATAAATATCCTTGTGCAAAAAATGCTCTTTTACGGTTTAAGGGAGCAAATCCTTCTGAGAGCTCTGTCTGTTCTACCAGCTATTGTGCTCTAATGCCTCCTCTTTCCTCTGCTTAACCATCTCTCTGAGGCTTCTCTCATCGGAGCTTTGCGACGCAGCCGTTCTGCTGTCGGTCAGGGCTAACAGGTAGGTGTGACTTTAGTTGTGCATGCTGCTGAGAGTGCAAGTCAATTAGAAGCATCAAATGAGTGGGGAGTAAATACGGACTAGAGGGAAATCGGGAAACTATTTTGTAAACCAGGTATGCAGATTGCTAACTACATAATATATGGAAAATGGTGCGGTATTTGAGGGCAGGGGAAAATTAAAACAACTGACAGAAACTGAATTTGTAATCTGGAAATTTTTCCCCCGTGAAATGCATGTGGCAAGGGGCTGAGGTTTCACTTCAGTTTTGTAATGTTTTAAAGCTGAAATTCTTCCAGAAATTAATGTTCTTTTAAGTGGATTTTTTCAGTCAAGTATATTTGGCTCCGTTTATGGAAAAAGCATAAGAGAAATGTATGAGGGGATTGTGAGCATGCAAAAGTGGATGAAAGAAATTGTCAAGTCAGTGCAAACCCTGAATGGAATTATAGCAGAGAGTGAAGTTAAAATGTATTTGATTTAAAACAGAATAAGCAACATCTTTTTTTGCTTGCTTTCAGCAACTTGCCGTGTAAATTCAGCCTATTAAAGATAAATGAAAAAGAGAAGTTATGAAATGAAAAGTAACTGTAATACACAGATTGAATGTTTGGGTGGGAGTGAAAGTAGGAGTTACTGGGTTGGAACAGATTCCTTAAGATCTGTCACATCATACCATTAAAATGAGCTAGACATAGTAATTTTAAAGGGATATTGTGTAAAAGTTGGGAGATATTAATGCAGTAAAATGCATTAATGGATTCCAAACTTACGGTCTATTATGCGTATTATACATACATAATAACTGGAGATCGCAAAATATTTGTTTTGTGCAATGGATTGCTTCTGAAGGGAATGATTATAATATATTAGAAGACTTCCATTCCATCGGCTCCCTCTGTGTGTGTGTTTGTAATTTCATTAATGATTCCTGTAATGGATTGATTTTTGATCAAACTTGTGATATAATCAAAGACCTTTGTAAAGGTCCTGAATTCTTTCATTTTTAAGTGCTTATATTCTTAGTAGCTGCAGTGCTCAGGTGAGAAGGCCAAAGGATGGAGAGAAATTGCTTCAGTTTCTTTTGTCCTGCCACAAACACCTTAATGGCTGTGGACAACTCGCTTCATCTATCTGTTCTCCACTGGTATCTCGTCTCATACTGATAGTATTTTGATGATAAATAAATACTTTTTGAAGTACTTAAACACTATGGATAAAAAGGTTCTATAAATTATCAAGATTTGTGATACAGCAGGGTATAAAACTATGTAGTTTTTTTCCACAGTTAGGTGTTTTGTTCCAGATACTTTACTACCTGGTTCCCCACACTGTTATTTGGGCATCTCACTATTCATACTATACTTGCAGTGCTCTACCTTCCCATCTTATTGTGGGACAAGCAACGAAAACATTTTTAAAACCCCATTTTTTAAGGGAAGAAGAAGAGAGAAGGTTTTTTAAATTAATGTCAAAGGTTATGGTATGTATTTAACAAAGCTGGGGAATTCCAAAGTGTAGACAGCCATTGTCTTGTATTAACCCAGTGGTGTGAGTAAAGGATACAGTGTCAGCCTGAACTTTGAATTTTCCTGGCTTCTGTCACTTCGTGTCACAACCTCAGTATTAGTAATATACACTTTTTTTTTGTTGAGGAACGATAGCTAAAAATGTATTTTGACTAGTAAAATTAAGAAGATGACATGTAAGTCATAGAAGTTCCCTGTGCAATAGTAACGTGTGCTATTTTTTTAAATACAAGTGTGATTTTGAGTACTATCTATAGCTACAGAAATATCACCACGTCCTGCCTTTTGGCAAGAAACTATATTTTAAGTTTTATACATAGACTACACAATGAGAAAGGGGAGAAAACTTTTAGCTGAGCATTATACTTTAGTAGAGAGAAGGAATTAAATATAGTGGCTGTGTCATCACAGCAAGGTTGCTTTGTGGCAAAAATACAAAAAATAAAGCAGCAGAGACATGCGTTACTGCTGCTAGACAGTCATTAGAGATAAATGAAGATGGTTAGAGATGCAGCTGATTACAAGAGATCCTATCTTGAGTGATAATAGTTGAACCTGAGCAATATCATTTCACCCACTAGGACCTGTTTTGTTAACTCTCAAGTTCTTCTCATTGATGTCATTTTAACAGATTCCACGGAGCTCAAGGAAGGATGAATCACAGAATGGTTTGGGTTGGAAGGGACCTTAAAGCCCATCCAGTTCCAACCCCCTGCCCTGGGCAGGGACACC
>JAOXNO010000052.1:1533603-1608160 GCA_028565335.1 Limnodromus scolopaceus | reverse complement strand
TCCAGGGATGGGGCAGCCACAGCTTCTCTGGGCAATCTGGGCCAGTGTCTCACCACCCTCACAGCAAAGAATTTCTTCCTGATACCAAGTCTAAATCTCCCATCTTTCAGTTTAAAACTGTTACCCCAACTGAACAACCCCAACTCTCTCAGCGTATGTTTAAATATGACTATGGGGAAAAACTGTGTAGTTCTGATGGGTAGGCCAAGGTGGGTAATTGGGAAAGGGAGAAATTGTGCTGTTTCTGGGCAGGCAAATGGGCAGACATTGATGGCAAACCCAGAATAAAGGATTTACCATGGTTTTCTGGATGTCAAAACCCAAATAGCCTGCAAGTGCAGGTCTGTGAGGAGCTTGTGCAGAACTCAGTTAAACCAAGATAGTTAAGGGACAATGTTAATTCTGCATTTTTCTTACTGAAGCATAGCTGTTTGGCAAAAGCAGGAATAACCCATTATAACCTTTGTTTTGATTGAGATTTTTAACTTTGTGGGCTAGTTGAGCTACAATATAGCTGTCCTGGAAGTCAGTTCTGTCTTGTCCTGTTCCATTAGCATTCAGTAGATAAAGTCTATGTGTAAGAACTGTTTTCCAGCTGATTAATTAGTAAAACTCTAACTTTCAATTCCACTTATATTCAGTGAGTAACCTCTCCTGTAAGGCTCAGGACCTGCCCTGCCCTCTCCCAATGAAGGCTTTCTCCTGGCTGTGGAATTATGATCCCTTTTGCTGAATCAGGACATATTTGCAAAATAGAGCAATTTTAAATTTAGAAGGTTTGTTCTGCCAGCCTAGCATTTACCCGGTGATTGTAGGCCCTTCATCTGGGATATCACATTGCAGACCCCCTCAAACAAAGGATGGCTACTTTTACAAAATCTGCCAGTTCTCTAATGGTCGGAATACTGTGTAAAAAGAAGTGTTACCACCTCTAGTACCACCTGGTGTTTTCCCTTAAAATTAAAGGGGAGGGTGGTCTCTGGAGCTCCATCACAAAGTGCAGAGACTCTCCCGTAGGTACCTTTGTTTGTCATTCTCTGAACTAGTATTGGACTGCACCGTTTGGAGACTTCACCAGAAAGTTATTAGGATCCTGATTAGGCCTACTTTAGAATAAGAAAAGATCTCTTGCCCTGATTTTGTTTGTGAGGAGTAAGGGGTGATTTGGTCAAGCCTGGGGAAAAAATGTTGGCAATTATTCTGCAGATTTTTGTTGTCTGGCAGTTAAATTACATGCGATCCCTCTGAGATACGGTTCTTTTATGGATTTGCACCACAGTACTTGGTTGTGGTGTGGTTTTCTTTGGGTATTTTGTTTGTTGTTGTTTTCTTCACTAGGACTCAAATTCACAAAGGTATTTACGTGTTTAATGGTCATTTTCTTAAATGTATAATTAACTTCGTAGGTCTGGTCCTAAGAGCCTGATCCTGCCTGTCATAGTGCTGATGCTGAAGTCAGTGGAGTCTTCATCTGTGGAGTAGAATAAGGTCACATACAATGTAGATAGTCTGTCCTGTGTGCGAGATCAAGAATCACCATGGTTACTTATCCGGTATTTTGCGTGCTCTCTCTCATGCGCGCTTGCTCTCTTTTTCTTTTTTTTCTTTTTTTTTTTTTTTTAAACTTGTATTATATTGAAGACAGTTCATAAATCTACAGTGTAAAACAATTTTCTTTGTGAAATAGTGGCAGGAGCCTTTTGAATGTTTATTGCTGTGCAGCAGTGAGGTATCCATTAGTATGGGGAAGCAGTGGCTCATAACGATGTGCTGGAACTGCTGCTGGTCACCCAGAGCGTGCTTCTTGACCTGTACATCCCTGCTTGTAAAATGAGAATTGTTTGCTTTATTAATATAAAATACTTACTGTTTGCAGCACCATTTCCCTCTTATGATGGGACTGTGCATTTCCTACAACAGCGAGAGCCTGCTCTCTGAATGTTAAGTTTTGCATAACTGCAGGTAGGAGTTTCTATTTAATACTCGAGGAGATGGTCTTGTAGGATTTAAGTGATGAAGCTTTGTTCTCTTTGGTGATCCCATTTATGAGCTACTCTTCCTGGTGTCTGTCAGGTAGAAATTCAGTGCTTTTAGTGACTGCTGAATGGTAAAGTATTAGTAGTGTAATCCAACTCCAAAAAAATATATATAACATTTTAGGAGTAAACAATAAAGAAAAAATCAAACTCTTATGTTTGATTCAAATGGAATAAATATTCTTGTTCATCAAGTATATTCTCCCGTTTCTCAATCGTGTCACAGGGGCAACGAGAGGTGGGCAAAGAGCCATGTGAGCTTCTTGTTATTGCTCAGCAGTTAAGTTACTAGTAGACAAAGTTCTGTAAAAATATCTCAGTTTTTAACTTCTGTTCAGCCACCAAAGCACTCATGTGAATCTATGGAAAGTTAGGCACCAAACTAGGAGGTAGGAGTTGAACTGCCTTTGTGTGTGTGGAAGATGGATCCGTTTCAAGCATTTCTGATGGCGTAGGTAATAAAAGTTGCTTTTCTAGTGGCATCTTGGCTTAGTTTAGTGATGTGTAGTTGTTCTTATCACATGTGGGATTGTAGGTGACCATGTTTTTCTTTCCAGTAGCCTTGAGGAACAGGGTGATACTGTGGCATATTTTGGGAGTTAGTCTCCACCTCATACAACTTGATACACTACTGCTACTATTCTGCTTTAGTCTGCTTAACTTTCTTAAGGTAACTCTTGCCGTAGTTAACCATTGTTTTTATATTAATGCAGGTTTAATGTAGTTTTATCAGTTAAAAAAAAAGCTAAAAGATTGTAACCAGCTAAAAGGGACGTTAACGGAAGGAAAGTTGTTCAGCTGAAAAATAGAAACAATTTTTATTTTTAACTTTTTTAAGGTGCTTTGGAGCATATTTTGGGCAGTGCTTGTTAAGGAAAGAGGATAGTCGTGTGAAATCGAAGGTAGGATTTTTAATAAGGAAAGTAATGACGGAAAACAACCAATAGGAATATGGACAGGTAAAGAATAATTGGAGATCATCTTTAAATAGCATAAGAGCAAGACTTTTTTGCTCTGTTCGTATCATTCTGTGTTGTGCCTTTTGCTAGGATTTTGCACATTAAGATTGCCACGTATTGCTTAGTATTGTTAATACGCAAAATCCTGGCAAAAGGTTGACATTGTAATGGCTCTAAAGGACCCATTTCAATGTAAATCCTAAGGGTCTATCAATGTGCAGGGGATTTATGTGGGTGAGTCCCATTAATGGTAATGGGACTTATGTGCGTAAATCTCTTCTGCATTGATGGGAAAATAGACTCCTTAGTATGCAAAGTCTCATTTGAAATCAAAGAGCATTTGCATAAGATCCATACATAGCATGGAACTCCGTGTGTTAAAAACAGTATGAAAAGAAGATAATACACCTTAACTACTTTAGTGAATAAATACTAGTCTAAAAAGAATATTCTTTGTTATGTATTTTACTTATAAAAATTGCAGCAATATTTACACAATTGTCTCCAAGTATTGGAAGCCAGAATACTTGCATTTTTGCTGATGTGGATGGTCAGATTTTACATGAGCGTAGTTAGGCAAAACAGTTCTGTATAGTTGCAGAACACTTGCACTGAGCTCCTGTCCCAAGTTTCTGCATGAAAATTTCATTTTGAACGATTTAAAGAATATAAGCAAGAACCAAGAGATCTTTGTAGTCCCAGTTCTGCTGCAATTCTCAAAGCCTACTGGTGTAATAAATGCTCTCAAGTAAGATTGTGTTTGCTTTCATTTGAAATAACAAACAGCACTAAAAATGTCGTTGCATGCTGCTGCTCCCCAGAATACCCCAGCCTTTGACGCAGACAGATTTAACTTTAATAAAAAGTTTCTGCACTGCACGTGTGTGTGCAAACTGGATTACATCCCAGGGGAAGTTAAACTGTCATGTTACGGCAGGAGTCTGAAAGGACAGAAAACACGAGCGCCGTGCTTTCCAGCAGGTGTCACTGTTGGCAAATGTAACATTAAAACTCTACGTTTATCACAGTTTATCTAGAGTTAAAAATATTTTGGAGGAGGCAATGCACTTTTTTTTTTTAAATCTCCTCCTTGTAATATACAGGTGTTTATTGTGTTAAACTGTTTAGTGTATATGGCTTACCTCAGGGAGGCTCAAATGGACATGAATACCTTCCAACAAAATTATAGTATTGCTTGGAGAATATCTGAAATAGTAATGGCCTACTTTGTTCTTTGCTGTCTGGCATCTAGAGTTGCAGTGTTATTTTAAAAACTAAGTATAAGCATAAAAAATTTAATTATTTTTCTATTTCTGTGTTTTTGAAGTGGGTGAAGGATAAAAATAAGTAGATTTTGCTGATGCAGACAAGAAGTGGCCTGTAGAATTGTTGTTTTTTTAATCAGAGGAGGAGGAACCTGTATGTAGGGAGCTATTTAAGAGGAGAGTTTGGAGTATGTGTGACTATGCAAGGTTCTGTCTGCCTGAAAGAGGAATACACAGGACAGTATTATGTCTCATGTAGTGCCTCACCTCAGGAATTGATATCAATGCTTTCAGTGAGACTTCTCTGGGAATGAGGTGCCCTCTAAGGAGACATATCAGAGTTGAACACATTTGAATATCTGCTTTTAGTGTTCAGGATGAATTTCTCATTTGCCACTACAGATATGAAATTGTTGAATCTAGGTGTTTTCCTTTATTTTTATGCGAACAATATTGATCTTGCAACCCTTATCTCATTATCCAGTGCATACTGGATAATTAAGAGTTGCTCTAGGAATGCAGCTTTAAATTAACTTTAACAATCATTCCTGAGTGCAATAAACTTATCCAAAATTCCCTTCTTTTTGGTGAACACAATAAGTTTTTTTGTGGTTTATATCAGAAACATATTTTTACATATAAGACTTTTGTGTATTTAAAGAGGGTGGAGTGTGAATGGCACAAGTGAAAGCAATTTGTGCAGTTTTTCAAGGAGTTGATAATTCCATGTGCAATGACTTTTGCCTTTCCCCTTCTATGTAACAGAGAATGTGAATTTATCTACCCTGATTCTAGAGTTCCTGAAGGATGCTTTGTATATAATGGACCAAGCTCTTATGAAGAATGATAACCGCTATTAGGGTATAAAGCCAGATTCCTCTCCTTTTTTTTTTTTTTTTTTTTTTAATATTGGATAGTATCTCCCTACTTTTCTTAAAGTCCTACTGGGAAGTCTGAAATCCAAAGACAGCAAGAACACCGGATTTATATCTCTGGTATAATTACATCACACTCAGTACAGTCACATTAGGAATAAATTTGTATTCCCATGCGTTTTGGAAGGAAAACTTTCCTGCTCCTGTTTCTGTGAGCAGTGGATGTAAGTGAAGGATCTCCAGCTGTTCCACAGGAGGGGAAAGCAGCATCCCTGATTGCACCACCTGCCTGCACAGGTAAACTGCGTCAGAGACCTGGGGATCAGCTGAGTATTGTTCATCCTGCAGCAATTAGCACACCTCAGCTGGCAAGAATTTAGTTTAAAACCTTCACAATTTAGTTTAAAGCCTTCACAAGCAAACTATTGAAAGATGGGGGTGGGGTGGGGTGGGGTGGGGGGGAACATGTCCTGAAGCTTTTCAGCTGAATTGATCAAGAGTGTTCTGGGAAGGAGGGATGGCAGAAGGAGCTGGGGTTTGTCTCCAAGCTGAGTTACAAGCTCCAGGAGCTGAGGTGAAGGGGCTGCTGGTGCTGCCTCCTCTCCATGGGGTGTCTGTGGGGCCACAGCCTGTCACACTTAGGGGCCAGGAGCATGGTGGCCTTGGCAGTGTGTGACAGCAAAGCCATGCTTTCCTGGTAGCGACGCCTCCAATAGCATCAGGTAATGTACCTGATGCTTCTTTTCTTTTTTTAATGCCTATAACATATAAATGAGCTCTCTAAGGCATCTTTAAGACTAAAAGAAGAGAGAGGCTCTACTACAGAGTGGTTGTTGTAGAAATAAGGTTACTATAAAGCAGTTTGTATGGAGCCCAAATGCCTATCTCGGTACTTGTGCACTCATGGTGCACAATAACATGATTAAATATTTGTATGGGTTTATAAAGTCAAAAAAAATTAAAGATGTTTCAGAGTCTGATGTCCTTGTAACTGTAGATTAACATAAAATTTTGTAAAAATGAACAGATTTATTAAAATAGACAAAATGTGAAATAACTTTGTTTTCTGAAGTCATGAACAATTGTGTATTATAGTTGCTGTACCTGTGGCAAAGCGTACGCTGAGTGAATGCAACTTTAGCACTCTGTTCTTACTGTGCTAAATTGAAAAGCTCATTTGTCAGAATCACTTTGTAGTAAACAATTAGATGGTTTATGTATATCCCAGTGTAAAAGAAATTTCTCCCATAAAAGCTTTTTGTCTGGAATAAGTGCAGTTAAAGGAACCCAAAAGTTGCAGCCAACAAGGCACAGTTTCTTGGCTTCTACAAAGGATCAGTATATACCTTGCTTAATTGTAGTGAGTTTTGTGGTTCAGTAAATTTTTACTTGCACATATCGTAATGGGAGTGGTTCCCTTAGTTCTTGTAGGACCTAGTCCTGGACAAATGTGTGTACTTAAATTGTTTATATGGGGAAGCAGAATACCTCTTTTTTTTTATTTCTTCTTGTTACTGTTGGGTTTTTTTTTCTGTATTTGTTTTGCCTGATTTGTATAGACTTTTTTCCCAGTTTTGTTTGCCTCCATTAGAAGTCCAGAGCACTCCTTATTCTTAAATTCAGGAACCTAACCCTCTCTTTCTTAAACATTTTACTCTTTGCATTATTGATGTCAATTTTGCAATCGATATCTATAGCTCCGGGAGGAGGGGGAGGCTGGGGTGCGGCGCTCTTCTGCTCTGCAGATACGGCAACGGGATGCGTTTTGAATAATGACTTCAGCAATGAAGTCTTTGGAGAGCTTTCTGTTGTGCTTTTCACAATTTTTTTTCCCTTAAGAACACAAATGCTGTTGTGTTCAGCCAGGCCCTGTCTGTAGGTACAAAATATAGAAAGAGATACATAGGAGTAGTGAACTGCTGGGTTTAGTGTACTCTGGAATCCTGCATAGTTCTAACCAGGAAAAATGGCATCTTTTGGAAAGCAGAGTCAGCTCTGAAACCATTCTGGAAACGTGCTAATGAGCCAGAGAAATCCAGACTTTGTGATGTTTCAGAAACAGACACAATGTGGAAAACTCTGAGACATGAGTCTTGGTTAATCAGCATGGAAGTGAGAAGGGTGATGATGAAGGGAAAAAGGGGATCTCTAGATGTGATGACTATGACTTCTGTTGTCTGAGTTTTAACTGCTGTTCCCTCCAGTTACCAATAGAATTGTGTCTTCAGGTGCCTCCCAGAAAGCGGTTGCAGTCAAACAGAAATAAGTAATGAGACAAAGTGTATACAGTGGGTTGAGAAATCAATACGCGAGATTAAAATATGATTTTATAAAATGAACTTCTCTCTGAATATATTGTAGAATGGATGAAATACCAGCTAATGCAGAACAGTACAGAACAATACTTGATGCAGTGGTAACAAATAAATGCATTTCTTCCTTGAGTGGAAATGATAATCCCACAATTATCCTGTAATACAAAGCAATCTGTATGGTAAACAAATAAATACTAGTGTAGTCCTTTATTTTACTTAAGAGAAACTAATTAAGCTTTTCACTTCTACCACCTTTCACAAAGTAAAGTGATAAATGAATAGGCTTTTCATGCTTAGTTCCAAATTAAACTGCTTTTTGTTTTTGATTTGGAAGAGTTCTCAGTATTGTCAATCCTTTGTACATTTCATCAAAAAGTAGATCATGTATATGGGCTTTTATCACATACACTATAATACTGCCAGAAAAAGCATTGTGTGTAACACTGAAGAGTTCACTTCTATCGGTCCATAATTTTATATCCAATTAGCCCCAATGTACATATATAGAGTACAATTCAAGTAAAGAATTGGGTCAAATGCACTTGCTTCCTTCCAAGCTCCTTTTCTAGACCTCCTGCTATGCAAGTCTGAAGTAAACATTTTAAAGACTGGGTTGCTGACTCGATGATGCACATACAGTTGCATGGAATATCTACTCTAAATCCTCTAAGCAGCTCTTATGAAGGAAATGAGAATCATTCTGATGAATAATTCCTAAATTATATGTAAGTGTTGTCCTGTTTTATTTGATAAACAGTCTAATATTGTGTTGACTTGTCTGGTCTTTGTGTGTGTCTGTTTCAGCAGATCATGTGGCTCCGTTTGCAAAACTGTGATTGAAGAACCACTCTCCTCCTCAATTTTTAGTTCTTAAAAATATCTGTAGTTCTTTCATCATCTTTCTTACCCATGGCATCAGAATTGTGGGTTGTTCATGGACTGCTTTCCCTTCTGTACCTGTTTGGTAGCTACTCTGAGAATCTCTTCCACAGTCAGCTTTCTAATGAGTACTTTTGGGTTGTGCATCTGAATGTTTGGAAAGGTCAAATAGGAACTTGCCTACTGCAGAGTGAAACCAGACCTGTTCTTCTTGTCTGAAAGCATTGGGATCATTGAGTAAGGAAATCATGACATCATTTGAACATGTGGGTATGAAAAAGTTGTAGCTGCCTGGTGCTTTCTTGTAATGGTTACTTTTTTTTTTATGATTGCTTAAATAAGGATTTTGAACCTTGTTGCTTGACTGTCCCTGGATTTATTTTTTGATGTACATGTGCTCTGATAAAGAAATAGACTTTTCCACCATTGCTTTTGTGTCTTCAGCATTAGTTGAAATGAGGCCACAACCCGGAATGGTCAGGAGAGGAAACATCAGAAATATTGGTGTTTAACCTCAGAATCAATTAATGCAAGCAGGCTATAGAGATGGCCCGATGTGTTTATTTAAAAAACAAACAAAAAAACCCCCTTTATATTAAATGTAATTTGATTAAAAACTGCATTTACATAACTTTTCTGTTTCTACACTCTTGAAAATTTGTACTATTTTTTCTTCTTCAAATAGTGGAAACTGTTAACAAATTTAGTAGTTCGTGTTCAAAGACTGTTAAAAACCACTTGAAATAACATGACAATCTCATCTCTACAGTAATACTAGGTTGCTAATTAGCTGAGCTACCCAAATACTGAGATTATAGTTAAAATGGCTCTAAGTAGGTGGTGATAATGATGCGCTGCCTGTTTTACAACACATTATATGCAGTGCACATTAATTCCAGTTTTTAAAAGAAAATTTTCCATCATATTAAAAAGCTCTAATTTTTAAAGAATAAAATCTTTCTCAGTAAAACTAACCTTATTAAATATGTCTAAAACAGATATAGAAATATCTGGCAATGAGAAGAATCGCAGATGTGTGCTTAAAATGAAGACGTGTGCCATTATTACAAAATAAAAATAAATCAGAGGTAAGAAGCGTCACCTCAAATTTAGCCAAGTGCCTAAGTCTGTAAATTCTGGTTTGAAAAAAATTTAAAAAGGTATTTCATTTCCTTCTCACACATTTACAATATAGCACTTAGCTGCACTTGTTTGTGTATTAGTTTGTGTAGGTCCTGGGAATAACTGGAGAGTGGCCATTTCTCACGGAAGTGTTCAGCAGTGAGCCCAGGGCTGCCCACCATAACCAGTTAAAGCCTTCCTGGATGTGCTTACATGAACTACAACTATAGATTTACTATTTCTGTAAAACAAGAAAAAAATGTGCTTGTCATATAAGAAATTGCCATTTTGATTCTGCTATTTTTGTAAAAGCAAATTTCATGCACAGACGTATTTTCTTTACTCAAGAGGTGTGTTGGAGGTTTGTTGTTTCATTTTTTTTCTTTCCTTGAGAAACCCAAGATGTACATTTTTAAAGAGGTTGTAGGAAAGGGACAGAAACCCCCTGAGACTTTCTATAAAGCTTGATATTCCCCTTCGCATCCATCCATGTTTTTATTCTTTCTATGTTTTCTTTCAGAGCATAGTTGTTTAATGAGATTCAGTAGACTTGATCTTGCAAGTACTAAGTCAAATTTGTTGAAAAATACAAGAGAGAATTCTGAATCTGTTTTCTCTCATGTGGCTTCAATGCTAGTGTCCATCGTACTAAGCAAAAGGACTTCTTTTGGGGGTTGGTTTGAGAGGGGTTTTTTTTTTTGATAACTTAGGAGTTTGTTTGAGGAGCTCTGGTAATTTTGGGAAACTGAGTCTTAAGTTTTATGACAGAGAATGGAACGGGATACTTAGGTGTTTTAGAAGACTTCACGTATGTCTCATTGGATGAGCAGTAAAGACAGTATCTTAATCAAGGAAGAGATCAAATAATTTTGTGTAACTGAAAGTAAGGCTTTATTGCTCTCATGGTGAATATTCTGATTTTAGGGTAATGGAAGGAGTTGCCAGTATCGTTGTATCCATCTTTTTTAAGGGCTAAGTAATACTAAAACTATAGAGAAAGTTAAACTTTCTCTTTTCCAGATATTTTCTGACATTTGGGAATTGCCAAATGATACAGCTCCTTTGCCTCTTTGCAGACTAAGAAGATTGAGAAAGCAGTTTTTCAGGTGTTTGTTACATCTGCACTTAGAATTTTTCTGTCTTAAGAAAGAGGTTTACTATCTGAAAAATAAGCAGCACACTGGACAATTACTGCTGCATTTTGTAGCTTAAATTGCCAAAAGGGAGGACCTTGACAGGAGGCAATCCACTCGGGCTGCCGTTTGGGTGCCTTAGTCACTCTTGAGTTTGCTTTCTTGATTGAGGTAATAAAAATGGATTTAAATTTTGGAAAAAAAATGTCACTATGCCTTTGATATTCACAGTAGAAGACTTTAAAGAAGCCAGGAAATAGTTTCTGTTGCTGTAGCTTCAGATGTTCTTGCTCACTGCCCCTTTCCAAGGTCACTGGATGTATGCAGTTACTTTAAGCTCGACAGTGTTAGTATGACTACAAGTCCCTTCCAGCTGGCAAAATTTGCTGTAAGAAAGGCACAACACAGTATAGTTAATTTTATACCTTTAAGTTATCCATACTGTATATGATAAAATTAAAAAAAAATGTATGTTACACAATAAGGTGAAGCCTTATTGGTGATGTCCAAGAAGTGCTATAGAGCTATAGGAGATTAGTGACATCAGTGGTATCATATTTTCATATTTCCTTTTGTTTACGTAATCTATGTGTTCTCTAAAAGCATTGCTCTAAAACAACAGTAATTTTTGTAATTATAGACATGTCTGAGATTCATTATGTGATAAACATATATTCCCAAGGATGACTAATGTGCTTAGAGGATTGTGCATAATGAGTGCTTTGCATTTTGTAGATTTGATCCCGAGAGAGGGTAAGATCCTTGTACCAATTTCTGAGCACCTTAATGTATCGGGTAGAGAAAGCAGCAGCTACAACCCTGGTGTCTTTTAACGTCACATGTCCTGCAGGACGGTAGTGTGTATGTGCTTAAATAATGGCATTCCTCAGGATATTGTCAGAAAACTGGGTGGAATTAAAATTCTGAGCAGCAAAATTACATATATATATATATATATATATGGTGACCTTAGTTTTGCTAACATGATGGACCACTTTTCTTTCAAGAAGCACTTGAAGTGTGTGCATTTGTCCAAGAATGTGCAGTTCCTTGTGTACATTGTGGGGGCAAAAAAATATCAATGGGAAGAGGGGAAAAAGATTTTTACATAAATTAGGGGCAGATCATAAGCTGGTGTCGTGCTCACCTGGGAGGGATACAAGCTGATAACCTGAGGTGAGCCTTCTGGTGTTTGAACCTCAGGTTTTATGGATCTTCTAATTTTTCTGCGTTCAAAATGCCTGAGAGACTCGGAATTAATCTTCTCAAAGATTTTCACAAATCATCTTTAAATGGTGTAAGATTTTTTTGTTTTGTTTTCATAAGTTACTGAGTTTGATTTGTTTTAAGAAAGTGTTTGCATTTGTAATTGAGAGATATTAAGCTTAGTGTTAATTAAACAAATTGATGTGAATATCTGATTGAGTCCTGAGAGGGTTAGATTTTTCCCAGCTGTGGGAGAGATCACATTAAAAGATGGATAATTGGTAAGTTAACTGCATGAGTTAAAGGGATTTGCCATAAAAAATGCGAATGTGTTTATTTCTAGACTTTAATAGCAAAATGCTTTATGGTCTTGGGCGGCTTTAAGACACTGGTAGTGAGATGAAGAAACTAAATTGTAGATTTATGGTAGACAGAGGGCAGCACCTTCCTCTCCTGTGGAAAATGGGGATTTTTTTCCTTTTTGGAAGAGTGAAGAAGACCTGACTATTTCCTTGCATATAGTAAAATTCTAGAAAATGCCCCCCTCCCTCCACAGCTTTTTCTTTAGCGTGCTTTGGAGAAAAAGAGCAAGAAAATAAGTAATAACTTCTGAGGTATGTAAGGGTGATTCATTGCTTGTTTTCAAGTGAGGCTCACTGCAAAGTTTCTAAATAAATGTCTTCATTTGCAGACCAATTTTTCCATTTTCTGTTGCTGTTTTGATTTCTGTTGCACAATTTGATTCCAGACCAAGCCTGAAGTTACCTTGCTTTGGGAAGCATAAAGGTTGGATCAGATGACTTCCAAAGGTTTCTTGCAACCTAAATTATTCTGTTATTACAGTTTGAGTTCACGTTTGGATACAGTGTACTGGAAGGCACCAATGGCACTGGGGTCTGAAAATAGTTGTAATATCAGGATATTTACAGAGGACACCTTTATTACATGAGACGTTGATCTTGAGGCCTCTTGTAAGGAAGCTTCTGGGGGTTTTAGCAGTTGTGATTATTTCTTTTTTAACAGAAAATAGTATGATACAATTAGGCTGCTCTCTTTGGATCTAATTATTTTACAGAAGGTGCAGGATTTGCATGCTCTTATGCATAATTTCAGAAAATTAGGAACCAGAAAGGTTTTTCTTTGTTTCCCTCTAACAGCTGCAATGTACGTCTATAACAAACTCCCTGGGAATGGGAAACGGAAATATTTTTACTGGGTTTGGGCTTATAACACTTTGTACTAGTGGATTTGAGAGACATCACTGAAATGGGATCTTCTCTTTCCTGAGTGTTAGACCTGAGATCATGATATTGCCCTGAAGATGTTTAGTGTTGCGAGATTTCTGTATGTGGGATTTAACTAACTAGTGTTAGTTACAAGCATTTACGTTTTAAACTGCATTATCATATTACTGGAAGTTTCTCCTGTCTTGGGTCTGAAAATTGTGCTCTAAAATTTCCCCAATAGCTCTCTTTACCTTTTATAGAGAAACTTCTTGGTTTGGTTTGGGGTTTTTTTGCTTAACTGTCCTGTGGTCATTGAGTACCTTGTAAAGTGGATGGAGGGCTGATGGTACCCATCCCAATGGCAGCTTGTTCAGAGTCTGAGCTCCCTCGCGTGCTGCTTGTGTGTGGTATGAAAGATGTCCCTGTACCTGAAAAGACAAACTTAAAAAATGTGATGATTGGTTTAAGAACTTTATTTAAGGTGTTATTGTTGTGGTTGGTTGGTAGTTCTTGTTGTGGTTTTTTATCTGACTATTCTTTGTAGCAAACATAGTTTGCTCCCTGGAAGGGCAGACTTCTCCAGGAATTTGTCATGAGGAAGAGTATTTCCAGAACAGCATCCTCTGTTGCTGTACACTGCAGCCTCCCGCACTGCATAAGCTTGTCTACCCCTAGCATTGTTTTTTTGGGGAAGGGTGGTGTAGGGAGGAGTAGGTACAGACCACCAGGCAATCTCTTGAGTTTATTGTACCCCGTGTTGATAGAATCCTCCAGCATAACATCAGGGGTGGCAATTTTGTAATTTAATCAAAGCTTCAGTTGGAATAACTTAGCAAACACCCTGTTTTTTATTTAATTATTACTCTTAATTGCAAAAACAGATTCTTATATTACAGTACATCTTAGTTTTTCAGCTACTTCTGCTACTTTTAGTTTTAAATTATTTGTTTTATTCTGTTTCTCCCATTGAGATATTTGGGAAGAAAACCTACAAAAGAAATACCAGTTTTCATGTTACATGAAGGTGTTTTTCAAGTGTCATTAAGTTGCTTGGAAACTTCTAGAAATAGAATGTGGAAAAATCTACTGATCAAGAAAAAAATATCCTTCCTTCCCATAACAAAGAGTGTCTTCATTTGTTTTAGAAAATATTGAAATGCTTTCTCTGGTAATTGTTATCTTGATACATTAGCCAGTGCCCTACTGAGTACGAGTCAGGCAGGTAAATAATAAGTAAAGTTGAAAGACTTGAATGAGTCATAAAGGTCTTGGAGTATAAAACATTCTCTGGCAAGCTTAATGTTTTATAAAAGCAGTGATAATCAACTGTGTATTTACTGCTGTATATGGTTAATAAGGCCAATCCTCATGCTGCATATATTGAAAGCATATACGTGTCTGTATCAAATGTTTTGATGTATATTCTTGGATTTATAGAATTTATAAAATTAATATTACAACAATAAATCTATGGTTGGAGAAGAACCTAAGAAGAACCAAAGTACTACAATGAAAATATCCACTATTTCAGTTAATTCAAAATAAATGGGGAAATTAAATTTAAATATTTTTAAAGAGTCCTTGAATGGTTTGTTGATTAGAAACTAATGTAACTCCTTGTCTAAGATAAAACACCAAACAGGCAGCAGCTGCTGGTAATTGGTGCAAGTAATTGTAGAGCCAATAAGTTGAAGAAGTGCTTATTAAAAGAAACTGCCTTCCTATCTGCTCGTAAGTTCAATTGAGTAATGCACTCTACATGTGGTCTGACGGTAGGTAAATTATACACCTGATTTAAAAACACTCCATCTATAAGAGCTCCTATTTTGCTCATCCATAAAATTTTTACTTTCTTTATTACTAACTACTTGCAGCAGCATATGGCATAATATCTATCAAATTAGGCTTTGAGGACATCTTAGACAGGCACCCTGCTGACTTGAAACATGTGCTTAATGCATATTGCAGTGGTTTTAACCCGTTGAGTGCCCCTAGGAGCAGGCTTCAAGCTCTCCAGGCGAGAATGCCCATGTGGCCTCACAGACAGAGGCTGCGCTCCCTGCTGATCTGCTGGCATCCCACCGAAACCAGGAATCTGCCTGGAAATGGCTCTGGCACAGGCATTGGTTCAAGCTCATTTGAAAGAAGCTTTGAGGCCACAACATCTTGGAATATAGATAGATCTGAGAAGAAGAGTTGTAATTCAAGCTTAAAAATCATTTAAAAAAAAAATAAATAGAAATTAAGCCATGGTACTCCTTCAGCGTATCAGTTCATGTGCAGATCATTCTGAAAAAAAAAAATCCATTAATTTGATGAAATCATCTTCTTGCAAAAGTTATTTGAGGTGATATTGCACCCTTATCACAAAGATAGGTGAGTTTCTGTTCACATAAATAATAACTCCCCTTGGACTGTTCCTACAACAACAGGAAACTATTTCTCCCCAGCTCCAAATTATTGTTTTCAACTTAAGATTACTGTGAATGCTTTGCTTTTTCCTCTAAAAAAGCTGTAGGGAGTCCAGTTGTCTTCAGGTCTGAAAATGTTTTGGGGTACCTTTGACAAGTGGTGTGCTGCGGGTAAAACCTGAGGAAAAACTACTGTAGATTTCCACTAAACTGATAATTATGTATTGGGGGGTGGGGTGTAAAAGCATCTGGTTCAACAGCCACAGAAAAGCCATTTGGATGGGTTCATTGTGGGCTTTGTGCGAGCAAAAGCATTCTGTGGGGACAATTCAAAGCTCTCTTTGAGGACAATTTAAAATCTGAATGCAGAATGCGTGACAGTGATTTTTTTTTTTTTTTTTTTTTTTTATAATGGGAGATTTTCATTGGGACTGATGAAGAGGTTAGAGGTTTTATTTTTGAAACAGAATAAAGTTATGCTTTAAGTTATTGCTTCAGCCCCAAGGTGAACTTGGCAATGTGACTTATCCTAGTCTTAAACATTTGTAGTGGTTGGTCTGAGCGTATTTGGACAAAATTTGCGCTGCAAAGTTCTGCAGCTGAGGTTGGGTTACAGCCTGAGGGTAGCGCAGGCTTGTTTAGAATGCTCATATGCCTGGATAACGAGTATGGCAAACAAGCTAGCTAAAGAAATCCAAGGAAGCTAATAAAAATAAGAAATGTTGATATCTATCAGTAACGGCTAATTCTTATCTACAGTGAGATGGGTTTAGCTGAAACGTAAACTGAAATAGGAGGTTTGAAACCACCAGCACCTCTTGTAAGGAGAGGAAGATAAATCCAAGGATATGGCCACACAACCAGGTTATGGAAGAATAAGCTCGGGGAGAGGGTTTTACGGTGGCAGCCCCTGTGTGTGCTCGCTCCAGGGGAGCAAAACCTCTTTTTCATTGGGAGGGCAGATCCCTCATGTTTACCATAATATAAAGGTTTGCACAGAAGGAGTTTTGATGCATGTGAGAATATGTTCAGACCAGAAGGTGGTTTTGCCCTGTGTCTTTTTTGAAACAGTAAGTATGATTTACCTAATAAAGCAAATCACGGCAAAAATGTATGAAACTTCATTGATGTTCCTGCTTTTAATTATCTTTTTAAGCTCAGTTGAGTCACTTTTTAAGTTTGGCTGCTGGGAAGGGGCTGCTCTGCCCTGTTGATGGGGGTTGAAAGCCACTCGATATCAAGAAAACTGCTTTGCTTGCTCTTAGTCTTTGACTTCAGGTGGGATGAAATATGCTGCCTGGCACTTGACTTATGCCTGAATCTGAGCTTTCTTGATTGTAGAGGGAAAAATGAATGCTAAAGGATCAAAACGAGCACTATTATTATATTTAAAAAAGAATCACTATACTCTTTACCAGCTCCTTACTACCAAGGAGGTGACAAAGAAAGCCAGCTTAGCTTTTAAAAAAAAAAAATCTCGTACTTCTGAGGCTTCAGCACCTGTTGCTAGCTGGGGTCCTAGGAAAGGAAAAAGTACCAAAACTTGAATAAGAAGAGAAAATTTATTTACAACTCTCTTGATCTCTGGCATGTAGCCTGGGTACACTTCTCACCCACAGACATGCTTTTTGGTTCTTTTTTTTTTTCCTCCTGTCCTCAAGTACTCAGTTGAGTTTGATAATTGCAGCCTGTGCTGGGATTTTAAGATTTGGGCTAGAAAAGAACTCGGGCTGGGGTTCTTTTGGTGTGATGTTTTTAGTTTGCTTGGTTTTGGAGCACCCTGGATATTCTGTAGATGCTGACCAGATTGTCCTTTGGCTGTCAAGAGCTGCTCTGATGCTGTGTACAGAAATAGTCTGTTGTCCTAAAATATCTCCTGCTGATGTGCCAGCAACGCAGAAGACTAAGGAGACATGCTGGATTATGGAGTGATGAGAAATGTTGCTGTTACCTGAAATAAGAGAAACCCAAGAGCTGAAAAGGGCAGAGCTTAGTTGGAACCAGAAGAGGAGATTGTAGAAGAGCGTGACCCGGTTTGGGCTGTGCTGGTCTGGGGCTGTGTTGATGATATTTGGAATATACTGAAGGTTCTGGAGTAGAGGAGTCCTGCAGATTCCGGGGTCCACTGCCCTTGGACTAGTTTGCAGTTGCTGGCCCAGATGACAGATGCTGATGCTGCTGTTGCCACTTTGTTAGACTAAGGGATAGGGGATTGTGCTGTAAACTTCAGCATCTGAACCTCACCGATGAGACAGGTTGGGTGATCAGATTTGGTTCAGTGCTCTATTTGTCTTAGCCCCCTATTAAAGTTATTTAAAAAGTAGAAAGCTACTTTTCACTACGCTTACAATTTCCAGCTTTATTCCTTACACCAACCCTGTGTAACCTTAAGATGATGTCCTGATGCATAAATGATGCGGGTCAGACTTTCATCAATCGATTTACTCCACTGGACTTGCCACATTCAACATGTGAGTTGCACCTATTTTGATAACGTGCAATGATGCAGTGAAGGAAACTGCTGCCAGTAGCATCCCAAATTAATTTATTACAAAGTTAAGCAAAGTAAATTAAATTAAGCAAGGAATTGCTGGAGCGGAACTATTCTAATGGTCAGTTACCAGTAAAATTCCTAATTTAAAATTTCAGGTTCAGTTTTACTACCTTGTTAAAATGTTTTGAGTGTAATCCTAAAGAGATGTTAAGAATATCACCAAGAAATACATATTTAAATTTCACTATGCGTGTGCACAGCTTTCACCAATGGTGAAATTAGAGTGCAATAGACTGCTGAATGATAAGCGTTTATAAGATCAAGATCTAGAGGACTGTTAAGTGCCCTAAAGTAAAGACCAGGGTGGCAGAACTTAGTGGGTTTTATTATATTGTTATAAGTTGGACGGGAAATGAAAACGTTGTTAATTATTCTGAAAGCAAAAAATTACTTTCCCGTAGCTTTTTAAATTTGCATTTTATTATTCTCCAGAAAGAGTTTAATTGACTCTTACTTCAACTACTTTAAATCTTTTTAAAATATTTTGTTAAAAAAACATGCTTTAAAAATGTTTCTCTTCCTTCAGTAAGGAGTTACTTTAAGAGAAAAAATAAAAAGCTGAGCTACATATTGAATTTTCCAGGCTGTGTTTCTGCACAGCAATCTTCTGAAAAAGTGCAATTATTTTTTTTTTTCACTCAAACATGCATTTGAGAGGAATGAGTAGATCAGATAAAGAGCTGAGATTCAATTCTACTCAACCTTGAGTCACTCTCCGACTCTGTCTCTTTAAAAAGAAAAAAAAAAAAAAAACCCAAGGTGGCAAAATCAATACAAACCAATAATAACTTCACATTTGTGGAAGCAACATGAATGGCTCTCCAAAATATTGAGACACATCCAAGTACATTTTAGCAGAGCTGATATTTATCAGAAGTCATTTGCCCTCAAGCAGATGCTCTCTTTCATTGTGCTCCTGTCACAAATGACTAAGATTTATGACAGACAATTACAGCATCTGCAGTTAGCAGCCTTATAATCAGCACCATTATTTAACGATTGGTGCAATAAACTGACTCCTGTTACTGTTTATCAGATATCAGTCAGTTCTGGCTATTTTCTTCAGCTCCCCAAATCACAGTATGGTGCAACCACTGCCTTTTAATGGCTAGGCAGAAGCAGGCACATTTTCACGTTTTGTACAGACTGCCGAGGAAAAAGAAAAAGCAACCAATTACATGTATGTATGGTGCCCTCTCATTTGAGATGCCTGTGTATGTAACTATCTCTATACAGTCTAAAACCTCTTGAAAAAAAAATAACAGCTTTTACTATTTCAGATAAGAGCTTCTATTTAGGCTTCTGCATGGGGAAAAAATGTCTTCTGTTTAAATATTCATGTTTTAAAGAGTGAATAAAATGTTGAGATGCTGGAGTAGTCGTACTCTCTTGCAGCATGAATTCTGTGTGCGCGTGAGGAAGGGACAACATCCGATCATTATTCGGCCTTCTGAATGTTAGGCAAATAGCAGAATTGTATTTTAAATTTAGTAACGTTCTTATCAAAATTAAAACCTTGAGAAATGTCTCAGTTGAGTTTTTTAACCAATGTGTACAATGTATATTATGAGACTTGTATTTGGTCTGTGTTTTTTCCTGGAAACCTTGGGAGAGGGAGCTAGAGGATGTTTGAGCTGCGACTCCAACTGAAAAACTTGTCTGTGCTCCAAATCAAGACAGAATTTGAGTGCCACGTTCTGGTGTCGCTTAGACCAGTGATCATCAGGTGCGAGCCTGGTTCCCTTAAAGAAATGCTGTTGTAAACAAATGCCTTGTGTAACTGGGAGAGGACTTCGTCCCCTGGAGTCTCAACACTAAGTTTCTAAAGATAATTTTTTTTTTCTTTCTTTTTTTTTTTTTATTGCAATGCCTGCATCTTGTCTGCATTAGTTCTCATTGGAGCAGGGAAAACACTTTGTATTTATTGACATATTCTTCTGGTTTAGCTGCTAAATGATAATGCTTGTTATCCATAGAATTTTCAAGGAAAAGGTTGGCTGTTTTAAGTGACTAAGGAAAATAAGTTAGATCAGTTTTTGTTTCTGCCAACAAGAAATCAAGTGAAGGTAAACAGCTCTCTTCTCTTCTTTGTGGAGATGAGTCACCAAGTCAACAAGCAGAATTTAAAATCACTTTGAATACTGAACTGAAATTCCTTGGTACAGACACTTTCTGATGTGTGAAATAGAGATATTTTAAGACCACATGTGACTTGTGTATGAATAACCTAAGAACCCATCGGGCTGGCTATGTTTCCTGGTTCAACAAGTACCTAACCTGTTGTTATTTTCTTTGTCTGGAATAGCTGATAACACGTATCTCTGAGGTATTGTGGGCAAAGAGAAGATAAAGCTGTTGTATGTGCCTTTGATTAGATTTTCACTTTTGATGATATTTTCATACTTATTTTAACATGTCCATTCACTTAATTTTTTTAAAAAGCAAAGAGAGAACATGTGACGATAACCCAGGCATTTGACTTCAAGTTTCTTTTTGTCTAGGGCAGTGACCATTAAAATTGACTTCTTATATTTTCAGTAGATCATGAATATATTTGTCTTTCAAAATAATTTTAGTTGAACTCTGCACTGATAGACATATTGAGTCTACTAAAACTGAGTGTATGAAATACATAAATCTGGACAAGAAATTTTATGTAATGCTGTAATGCGCCTGAGAGGGTATGTCCTTTAAAAAAAAAAAAATTTCTAAAACGCCCAACTGTGGGGTTTTTTATCGCACAGTAGAAAATCTGCCTTCTGAAAATTGCACCTTGTTCTGTATCATTCTGATTTTGAAGTAATTACTGAAGATAGAATATCATTAGTATGCTGTCATGGAGCGGTTTCTTTATGCTGATAAATATCTGCCAGGGACTAGATTGAGACAACTGAATTCTTTTTCTTTTCAGCTGATGTAGATATCAAATGATATTTAAGATGATTAGTGATAGATGATACACTTTATAGAAACTACTTAGTGATGGAATCGCACTAATATTCATTTTTCTAACTTGGAGCCATTTTTTGAAAATCTTTCTGAACTACAAATCACCCTAGCTACCCTTCTGAAGTTGTTCACATACTGTAAATAAGAGATCCCTTAAATAAATTCCAGACAGATATAAGACTTGGTCGATATGTATATACCGAAGTTGATACTGGTGGACTGACTCTGGCTGGGAGAAATGTTTGGTGCCTGTCACTGAGCTCTGCACTGGTTTGGGTTAGTGGGCTGGAACGGTACGCTATTTCATGTAGGCAATAAAACCCCATTGCCTTCCCTCGGCTCCATTCCGTGAGGCTTTGAGAGTCTGGCAAAGGAAGTCATGGGACAGGGTAATACAAACTGTTTCAAGTGAATGCTTAGACCTTAAAATGTTTTGGAAGTGAAATTTGGTATTTTTGCTTTCAACTAAAATTACAGTCCCTTGTGGATCACCTGTATCAGAATTCATTGTAGGTGTTCCTGGAGGGATTTATGGTGTAGGTTGTGGGCTGAACTCGCTCGTTAATGCCACCTGATCCAGCACGTGCTCTAATCGGTGGAAGAGACTGTCCTTTATTGTAGTAGTTGTTGAATCAAGCTAACTGCTAATTAGTAATGAGTAGTTATGGTTTTAGAAAAAGATAATGTGACTAGTTGTGTTGATGAAGCTTCAGGATGCTGTAGTGTGATATGGTGTTAACACTTGTAAAAGCTTCTAAGCAGTTTATTCCTATTTTATAAATGAATAAAAAAGAAAGTTTAATCTCTTTTGTCATGTCACTTTTTCTCCAATTAGCAAAAATTGTGAGAATCTCCTTCTGACAAGCAAGGTTTTTTGTAAACTTGCTTTTACTAAAGTAAAACAATTGCCCTCATTTAGGAGCTGTTCAGGATGAGAGGAACAGGAAGGTGAGCAAGTGCTGCATCCTTCTGTGACACCTATGACTTTCATGGGAAGTTAATTCAAATGAACCTCTGCCCTTTTGTTTATCAAGCACTGCCTTTGAAGGTAACGTGCCTCTACTCGTAATGTATTGGATAGATCATGCCTGGTGTGGCAGTAGCTTATGCACTTTTTCCTAATTCTCTGGTACGCAAAAGTAATTATGCAAACTGCTACTTATACATTGTAAATCTGCTTCTTATGGCCCATACATGTAGCCTAAAGGGATCTCAAGTTTTTTTTTTTTTTTCATTAGGTGCAGAAGTTCTCTTTATAGGCTTAAATGTTTCTGTATCTAGGCTGTAATGACAGAGCATACCTGATTTCTCCGCTTCTCAAACAGAACTCGGGAAAAGAGGAGAGAACGCAGTTGCTCCTGCTTGCCTTAAGTTAAATTTGCCTTCTTCATATTTCAGTGAAATACCATTTAGTCTGTAGGGTGTTTTTTCCAGCTCCATCTCTTTATAGATGTGTGAAGAGTTTTTAAAACCCATATCTGTTATCAACCATCTTTCTGTTTACCAGAACTTGTAAACTATCAACAAGAACTTAGAAACTATGGATATCATATTGGAGCAATGCTCCATGTGACAGAGTATTTAATTTGACATCAGCCAGCATTAAAGGCCTATGAAGAGCTGTTCCAGAAGAACAGGGTGGTGGCAAGCAGCACGCTATATCTCGAAGAGAGCATTTGTAATGCTCTTCATACTTTTTCTTCCAAAAATCACTTTTAATATTAATATTAAATAAGCAGCAAAACCTGATTGCTTAGTGTGATGCTGAGGCAAAGGCGTTGAGAACAACCTTTGGTTATATCAGCAAGTGAATAGTGCTAGGAGTAAGGAATTATTAATGCAATTATCTCATTAATGGTCTTAGCAAGCACTTTATTGAAATACTTTATACAGGTATGGTTTGGTTTTTTTGTTGTGTGTTCGGTTTTTTTGGTCTGTTTTTAAACTTGGCTTAAAATGAGATTTTTAAGAATTTAATGTTTTAATTTATCCCTCTCCTTCCCCCCAAAGTGAAGCAGTGCCATGGTCAGTATGCAGTAAGCTGCATAGGGGACAGTTCCTGATAGCCAGGAGTTACTGTTGGTAAAGGATGCTTCGCAGCCAGAGGCTATCATTCCAGACCGAACTGAAATTCAGGCCAGAATCAAAACATGTTTCAATAGAGATTTTTGTAACCGTTATTTCAAACCTTTGCTCAAAATAGCTTTTTTTTTTTTTTTTTATCACATGGTCTTTATCACTCTTACTCTGTAAGAAGTTCCTAATCCTGGAACTGCAGAGAGAAAACTGTGCTTTGTTTCATCGCAGAACTTAAGCTGCTTTATTTGCAAAACTCCTCTGAGTGGCTGGGCAGTTTAACACTGTCATGATGGATGTTACCAGTATCCACTTCTCTACAACAGTTGGTCTTCAACAGAGTTAGAACATGCCTGAGATGTTTCTTGGTGAGTTATACTGTACAATCAATTAAAACTTGTAGTAGTAACACTTGCGTGATTACTTCATTCAGTAGTTCCTATAGAATTATGAATGCTTGAAAAAAAAAAAAATCATCAGTGTGGGACCAGCTTTATTCCTTCTGTATTTCATCCTAGAAAAAAATCTGATGTCCATACCGCTTGCTGTCTATGTGCTTACTGTACCAAGTAACCACTTCTTTTTGCTAGTGAATTAAGACATGAAAATTACCTTAGTCTTTTTTTGGTGAAGAAAGGTGATAGGTTCAATCAGCCAATCACTAGATCTCTTGAAATTGGAAACATTTCCTTTTACACTAGAAGAAGCACAGGAAAAGATCTTGGCCGTTCCACCCAAATAACATTTTCCTCTTTACTTCTTTGTCATCAGCACGTGATTTTCTGTCCAAGTTTCTAGTTTGTTGATTTAATAGAGTGTTTGTGTGTATCCTGTGGAATTTTAGAAAAGTTTTGTGTAGTGTAGAGGAGCGAGGACAGGCCAGCAATGAGTGTAAAATACAGATGTGCTGTTTAGTATATATGCATGTAAGGTATATGCAGTTTGGGAAAAGTAGTGATAGCAGCATAATTATATTTAAAAATAAGTTTTCAAAAGAATTCAAAGTACTTTCCAGTGCAAATACTTCTGCAACTGTCAGCACCATGGGGGCCATTGAGAAATGTTGTCCAGGGAAACCCTGGTCTAAATAGTTCCACAGATTCCTTTTCTCACAGGTGTTGATTCATATTCATGAATAAAATGCTGTATTATTTCTTGAATATTCCCAGCATATCTCTCTCTCTCACGTCAGATTTGTTTTGGGACTGCACAGATTAGATCAAATCTACTTTTCATCAGATTTTAAGGGTCACAGTTTGAGATACATGCTGTTATTCATGCAGGAGTTGAATCTTGGTTTATTAAAAAAAACAACTTGGTAAAACATTGCTTCAAATCAAGAGGTAGTATCTGTTCCACAACTGCTTTATGCTCCTCTTTCCACTAATGCCTGTCCTCGCAGTGCCGGGATGACCAAGCCAGACCAGGCTGAAAGGACCTCAGCCCCTGGCCTTTTTGCCTTTTCCTGTTTCCTTCTCGTATCCCTAAATAATGCTAAAAGCAATGTCTAGGAGTTTCTGCTGGAGTTTTAACTGGAAATACTAATGACATAACATATAGGGCAGCTCTGCTCCTGGAGGAGGGGTGGGAGGAAGTGAGGGGGGAAGAAAAAAAAAAGTAGGTGATGCAGAAGAAGAAGAAATAAAACAGTAAAATAAAATTCTTGTTATTAGGATAAATATTTTTACCGTTGCTTCCTTTACCATTGTATTTTAGTACTAATGTTCATTCCCTTGCTTAAAATGGGGATAAACCACTTTTGTCCAATACCCAGTTCTTGCAAAACATATTCTAGAAAAACATAGTAGTCTGGATGTTTATAATAATAAGGCAAACAAATAGCAAAAGAAAACAAAGATAATTGGGTATACAAATGCAAAGAGGCGAAACAACTGAGAAGAAAACCGTATTTTCAAGGTGTTAAGTTTTTTTTAAAAAAATACATGTTTACAAGAAGAACAAACACTAAATTTCTCCTTTATGTAGTGAATTTAACTTCAGTCCTGTACAAAATTAGCATGATATTTGACTTCTTGGAGTGAATAACCATATCTTTATTTGAACGAGACATCTTTGGCATTTTTTAACCTGTTTTAAAACAAATTAATTGTTTTCAGACATAGCAGACCTGCAGAATATCAGAGCACTCTGCTCGTTCTTTTTCAGCATCTGAATTTCAGTGTCTGGCACGTGCCCCTGTGGGTCCTTTAACCCTTCATCAATAGTTTTGCCTCATTCTAGGAATCCCATTACGTCTGTGGAACTGGGTTGGTGGGGTTTTTTTTGAAGATTGTACAGTTGGGCAAAATTTTACAGCCCTGTATATGAGCCTGGTCTTGATTTTGAAAGCTGCAGCTGAGCGGGCAGTTTCCACTATAGTACTTGAAAGGAATCAACAATTAAAATAATGATTTACCAGATTAAATCCTTTTTTTCCTTTTAGGAAAGAGATTTTCCTGCCGTCACAGAGTAAACTGATTAGAGTCTTTAAAAATGAAAAGTTTATGAATTGGTGCATTTTAGAAGACTAAAATTTGCAGGCACATCAAGTGCACGCAAAATCAGAATTCCTTCCTTATACTCCTAGCCAAACTGTCTGTGTAACCGCTGAATAGTAATGCAAAAGGAAAAGTTAAAGTGTTTAATGCAGCAGAATTGCTTATTTATGCTATTGTTGAATTAAGCGTAGCGGCCAGTATTTTAGAGGTGAATCTGGATGATGTGTGGTACAAGGAGAAAAAGGAGAATTATTTTAGGTTGGTTTTAAGGTGTTGGTGTGGTTTCTTTTTCTGGATACACTACAGCAGTCTCTGTAATAATAACAATAAAATAATAATAAATAATAATAAGGGCAACTTGGATTTAATTCTATGGAGTTTATTATTTATTTAATATTCCCTGGTATACTGTGGGACTTCAGTTTCAGTGCTGTCATACAGAAATATCTGTGTTTATCAGCTAGAGAGGTTTATAAGACTATTTTTATATGACCTTTTTTGAGGTTTAAACTTTCTTTCAGCTAATTGTTTGTGTACAATGTAGTGATGGAGCTCCCCCTAGTGTATTAAAAATCCCCCAAAAGATTTAATCAAGTATTTAATGAATTAATAAAATAGGAAAATGCGTTTTTGTGAGGCACATAGTATAACACCCTGTTCCATTGGAAAAACTTCACTATGATTTTTAAAAAGAGCAAAAATTACCCTTTTCCTGAGTACTTTCTACTACAGATTTCCAGTGAAATGAAATGTGTGATCTTTATAAAAGAATTTTTTCATAAATTTGCTACTAGGAAATAAGGCTTCTGAAACATTTCTTTAAACAGAAGAATGTGTTACTGGGTTCTGGGGAGGACTGAAAATGTACTCGCTTTCTGTCCTCTTCGGAAGGGATTTGTGTCAAACCCAACTGTTTAGAGCAGCTCTTTCTAAACTGAACGTGTTTGGAGAAATCCTCTTTCTTTTTGTAGCTGTTACACTCTATGCATCTAATGAAATCATAAACGGAAAATTATAGCTTCATTCTAGGGAATGTGAAGACTTACTCCAACAGATGGCATCAAAACACCGGTCTGAACTATATGATTGCTGATTGTTAATTGCTTCTGTAAAACAATCCTTTTAAACAGAGTAATGCATTTTATCATACAGATTATAGTTCTACGCATTTTGGTTTTTCAATATGTGTTAACATTTTCTCCTCCAGTGTAAGATTTAGTGTTTGCATAATTATTGGATTAAACAACAGTGACTCAATTTTTTTTTTTTAAAGAAACGAGGACAAGATAGAGAATTATGCATCACAATTTGTGTTTATTCAGAAATGCTAAATTACTGTACAAGTATGAGCTTTTATTATGCACAAAACAAATGGAGCAAGATGCCCTTAAGTGCAAAAACAATTACCTAGTCCAGCATTCTTCACTTGAGAAACTCCCCGTGACGTTAGTGGAAGCCTTGACTGTGGAAGCAAAGCAGAGTGCACAAAGATACTGTACAATATCCATTAATCATTATGAAATCAATACCCCTGATTATCCATTTGTATTGTTCTTGCACCGTAAGGGCTGGGTATTTTACGCAAAGCTAAATGAACAGGGAAATTCTTTTAGCTGACTCGGTGAGTCCAGCAGGAACGATGTGGGGAATTATAGGAGAGTTTGTTTCAGGGAGTTTTCTCTTGTTTCTAATGTAGTCAGCCGGGAGCGGTGCAGAGCCGGGATGCTCGGGTTTGAGGAGTCGGGAGCCTGCACCTTTTCTGGTGCTTTCTGCCCTTAAACCCGTGGAGAGTTGTGTGGTTCCGATGGAGGATCGCATGGAGTTCGCCAGTTGCCATTCAGGTTGTGGCGCGCTATTTTCTCATAAAAGGACTCTTGTGACCTTGCCCGGGTGAGTGTTGCCTTTTACCTCGACATAATGGAGGTAGCCACAACAGGGAGAAAATCAGCCTAGGAAAATAAATTTGAAAAATAGCTGTGCATACTTTCAGGACTTCTTCTCCAGACTGTCTTTTGTTGCAATATTATGTTATTATATGTTCTAAAATGCCTGTTATATGTAGAATGTGTAATTATATTAATATCGTAACTATATTGTAATCAGTATGCAGCTGTCTGCTAAATGGAATATCGGGCCTGCAATAATGTGCCAGTAACTGGCCTTCTGGCAACCTGTTACAAAAAGGGACGTGTGACGATTGTGTCCTGTGGTCGGGTTTACCCCAGTGGATCAAGAGGGGCTGTGCTGGGAAGGAGCACGTTGCGTCAAAGTGCTCTTGGGTTACGTCTCTCGTTTGGGTGCAATGAAAGCCAGATGTAGCAAAAAGAATTTTCCTCTCTGCAGTGATGTTGCCTGTGTGTAGGAAATTTCTGATCTAATGGTTCTAGAAAGGTGGGTAGATGCAAGTCTGTCCATTGACCTCCATCCTTTGCTAACAAGTCCTAATGACCTTCATGCAGACCAGCAAAAGGATAGCAGGCAACTCCCAGAGAGTTGTAGTATCGCTAACTTATTTGATGGTGCTTGTGACACTGGGAAACACCTAGAGTTGTATTAATGAGTAAAAATAAATTGTCCTGTCCTTAGCAATCTAAAGATACTTCATGCAAACAGTTCAGGGACCACCAGGTATCACATTGTTGGGTGGTGTAGGTCTGCCAGGGACATGGTTCGACCAACTCATCGTTCCTTCCCTGGGTTACTGCTGACATGGCACGGGAATTTGAAACCACTTGAAAAGGGTCAGTAAACTGGAAGCCATAAGTTTGTCTAGACCAATTTCAGAAGTCCTTTAGCTGTTCCTAGAGTACATCAAAGTACTCTACAAAAGCTTTTTCCATAACACTAGGAGAGAATAACAAAAAAGAAACAAGGAATTCTTCAATGTATTGTTATATACGACATCTCTATTTTACCATAAGATACTACAACTGAGTAAACTGAGGCACAGGTTAATGACTGGGTTTTCAAGAGGTTTTAATTCCCCCGTCTTTCACTGAAATGGGATTGCTAAATGACAGGAGAGCAAAATGCATCTGTATGAATATGAAACTATAGCAATCTCTAATCTGAGCCTTGTACTTGTGTATTAACGCTATTATATTATTCATTCCTCTAAGAACTTCACTTACAGTTGCAAACCTTTCATCCTGCCATATAACAGAGCACAAATGCTTGTGAATTGGGATTGTCTGTTTGCCAGGTAGTTTGGAATGGACCACAGTAAGCTTCATGCCAATAAACCAGAATCTGAATTAAGCGGTGTCAGGGTCCGTTATGGGAGCTTATTTTGGAGCTGGTCAATGTGTTACCAAGAACGTGTGTGTGTGAAGTTCCATGTCTGAACCCTTTTGTAAGAAACCTATTTTTTGAAAGGTTGAAGAATGAGTAGGTACTTACCATTTCTCAAGTCGGGCCATTTACTGTGCTGAAAGAATATTGATTTTGCAGTCAAACTAAAAGCGTGGTGGGAATAAAATCCAAATTAAGTTGCGCTCTCTTGTAATTTTTTAAAGATTAAAAACAATTTACTTTTTGAGGCATGGAACCTGCTCTAGACTGATGCTGGCTGTACGTTTATATTGCACATATGCAAAATTCATTTGTATTACCATCTGTTGTCGCATCCACACTACCGGTTATAGGTGGTTATAGGTGTCCTGACCTTGCAGAGATATAACATAGCTGATGTTGGCTGAATTTTAAGGAAAAAAAAAAAAACCACCCCAAAAATCCCCAAAGAAATGAAGAACGTGCCCACAGTGTTGCTTCTGCTGGTAAAAGAGCAGATATCACAAGCAAAGGCTCTTTTATTGTTTACACGTTTTTAAGCAAATTAATTATTTCATATGTAAAATCACAAAACTGTCATATTAAACAAGGTGTTACTAAATAATTTTGGATGCTCATTCAAAGTGGAATAATCTATTAGCATCGCAGAAAGGATTCACAATTAACAAGGCAGCAGAGGTAGGCCTGCCTGCTGGGCTGTAAGGAATTGTGGAACTAGGCTGTTTCACTGATTTTCATGAAAAGCTATTTTTCCCAAGAATCATAGTGTAAAATGAGAATTGTGGCAAGTGGGTATTGAAACTAGATTATATTTTTTAAAGCAGTGAAGGTTTTTGACTGACTTTGATCAATACAGAGCAGGTCTTTCCTGTACGTCACGTTTCTGTGTTATATTCCATGTATTACATACAACCGGTTTAGATCTGTTCTCAGGCTGGAGACTTTTCTACTTCAGCATCTTCGGTAAATCCCTGAATTTCTGGCTTGATGAAACTGAGAACTTTGAAAGGGGCAAATTGGAGGATTAGAGTGTTGGTATGTGGGGACCCAGATCATCTCCTCTCCCTCGATGAGGATGTCCTTGCTCACACTTCATGACGTGGTCAAGATGAGTGGCCTTGGCTCAGGAAATGACAGACCACAATCCTTTTCATTAAAAATAATAATAATCACTATATTATAAATTAATTTTATTCAGAGGGTCTCTAGGGCTAGAAATGGCTATCTTTCATTATGCAATTGTTTTCAAGAAGTTACTTTTATTATCTCTAACCTGTAGGGATTTGGAGGTTTCTTTTGTTTACCTTTTAAATGCTGTCTTAATGAGGTAGTTTTATAGCAGAGTTTTCCGCTTTTCTTAAATAGCGTTAGCTAGATTATTCTCTTCCAATTTCCTATCTGCTAATGCAGCCTTTTTTCTATTACCAAATTTTAACAGGACTCCATATCACTGTTATTAGGATGTCACACACAAAAAATGCCAGTGATGTTTTGAGCATGGGTGTTTTATTGTGTTTATTTTTAAATACATTTCATGAGGTTCCCTGGACAGAATCAAATAAATGAATCCTGCAAACATCTTCATTATGGTGTAGCCAGAAAAGAAAGGAATCTGAATTAGGACTGTATTCTTAGCATAGTTCATAATAAGCGTTATCTTTATGACAAGCTTAAAGAACATAAATTGCTGAATCCCTAACAAAAAGCATTTGAAACAATCGGCTAATTAGGAAGAGGGGGAGAAAGAGCAATATTTGTTTTCCTTTGCAGTCTAGATAAATAACGCTTAACATGAATACATAACTTACTTTGAATGATCTGTTGTGTCAGTATCTGGCACGTCTTTTTCAGTGACAACAATTAAGGCTACGTGTAAATGGAAATGCAGACTATCTGTCATTGTCCATTTCCTGGTAGCGGAGCATGCAGTCTGCCTCCCAGCAAGAGCGTTTTGCCAGGATGTGGGTGAGCTGGTCACAAAATGCAGAGTTGATTATCTCATCGAAACACACTAATCCTGGCAAAGGCAGCCACTATAGAAGCCCCATTGTTTGTAATAGGTCAGTTGTTACATGGCTTTCAAACCTGACTTTGGATATACATTTTTCTATATTTACCTACTGAAGCAAAATGATATGTCACAATGAAAACCAAACTTGAGTGAAGAAGAAGATATATTAATCAGGATATTAATGGAAAAGAAAAAGAAAATACACTCTCTCCAGAGAAAAGAGATGAGGCAGTCACAAACACGCGTTATTTGGCTCAGTGCAGGAATAACTGAGATTATATGGCCCAGCCTATAGAAGAGATCTGACTGGCTGAGCTCAGCGCTTTCTTTGAATATTTAATTGAAGACAGAGTTCAGCACAGAATGCATTTGAAGAACATTAATAAACATCCCGTTATATAATAAAGTAGGAATTAGAGGATAGAGAAAATATCACAGTTTTGTATTTCTTAAAACGAAAAGCTGCATTAGAAATGACAGCTTCTTCAGTGCTGCTCTATTGGCAGCAAAGTAGAGTTCCCTAATGAAGTGTTAAAAGCAACATACACGGAATGAGTGCTATCGTTTTTCTAGCACGCTAAGCTGGGTACAAAAAAATTGTATAGAAACAATAGTTTCAAAATAACTCTTTTAATATTTTGTTTTCCGTGTAGTTGTTAGCGTATAATTGTGGGGTAGGAAAATCTTTTTCAGTTGCAACAGGAAAAAAATCAGATGTATGTTAGAGAATACCTGAAGGAGTTATTAAATTTTGTTTTAATTGTGAAGTTGTTTTGTATTATCCTTCAAGTACTTTCCAATTCGTAATAAATAATTCTTCCTTAGGGAATCTTGACAAATAGCAACAGTTTCCTAACTAAATATATTTTATGTATTTTCATCATTTAGGTTTGTGATAATTGTAGGATTCTCATTAATATCTTTCTAAATACAATATAAATTATGCTCATTAATACCTTTCTAAATAATATAATAAAGGTTATGTGAAGAATACGTGGGGGGTGGGAGGGAAGAAATGTTTCGGGGGGAGAGAAAAGTTGTCATTTCCAAACAATATTATTTAATTTTTAAATACTTTCACATAACAAAAATGAGAAATCTGTTTTTTCCTGCTGTTCATGAAGCCACAATAATCACCAAGAGGACACCCCAGCTTAAAGGCCACGGAGGGTAACTTCCTTACCAAGCTGCAAGGTAGTGACATCCTTTAGCCTGAGAAGCGGGTTTCAGTCCCAAAGAACCTGATCTCACACACACATCTCCTGGGTTTTCTCCGGGGGTGACTGGACCTTTCTTGCCTGAGATCCTTCTCCATTGGGCCGTACTCTCCTCAGTGGCTGTGCCAAGCTGTGCCAGAAGCACCTGAAGACCTGTATACGTTCCTCTAGGCCGTACCTGACACAAACCAGTGATAATTTCTAAGATGTTAAATTTAAGCAAAGTTCTTGAAGCAGTAAGAAACATGCCATGAATATCCTGAACGTCCTTAGCCCCCAGCCTGGCCTGAGCGATGCCTGTTCCCGTGGAGGAAGAAGCCAGGATTTATCCAGTCACCTCTCTGCGGCTGTAATTTTGCACAGGGGGCTGGGAATCCCGGCTTCGTGCTCATAAAGGACGTCTTCTCTGTCTGACTTGTTTATGCGGGCTCTATTTTGAAGAAGAACAGGCTGATAAACATCCTTAGTACTTTCACAGCATCTTCTTTCCTGGGGGTCTCTCAACGTTTTATCAATTCAAATGAGTAATCTTCACGCTATAAAGAGCAAAGCAAGAAGCTGATTCCAGATCCCTTGATGGGAACCCCTTAGGAAATGGTAGTTTGGTTTCCTGTCACGTGGTGGTGCTGCGTCTGCCTGTGTTTCTGCCCAGGACATTTTGACGCTCCTTGTCCAACTCAACCAGATTTGAAAGAAATGTAGCAGTATCAAATACATGTGTTCCTAAAAGCGTTGTGAATATTGGTGGAATTATTCTGTATTTGGGCAACTTTGAGGAGGTGGCGACCTTATGCAGCCTTTTCAGCAGCCAGTGGCCATGCTCTGTTTTCTGGTAGTTGGGTTCTCACTCCTGGGAACACCCTTCAAGAATGGGTTTGAGGGATCTTGGGTTACCATAATGGGTGCAGTTTTTAAGCAAAATCAAAAATGAATTCTTAAGAAAAAAGTAAATTGCTTTATGAGCAAGGAAACTGATTAAATTACAGTGTACATGCTGACGTGATGCTGAATATCACATATGTCAAAATAGCTGCTATTTTCAGGAAAACTGATAGTCCAGTATATACTTCCAGTTTAATATAGCACCACTTTTCCACATACAAAATTAAGTGATGCAAATTGAATTTTTCATATCATAAGCTAGTTAAACTCCAGTTTTCAACAACCTAATTTTAAATAGTGATTAAAAATAGAGAGACTTATTTTTGTAGTTAAATCTTTCTCCCTAAAGTGCCCCTAAAGAGTAAGATATGATCCCGTGAATAGTACACAGAGTTTTCTCTTGAATGTTCCCAGACAATCAATTTTTAAGGAAGATTGGTATTTTCATTTCTGCTGTTTCATGCAGTGTCAGAATGTCCCTTCACATTTTCAAACCAGTTCTTCCAGAAGGTCCAGAGAAAAATGCCACATGTTCCTGCTCTTGCTGTCATGAACTAGACCATGGAGGTTCTATTGGGTTGACCTAGGAAATCAGCAGGGAACATATGGAAGGTCGAAAGAAGCATCTCATTAATGCTGTTGTAGTAATGAGATGGGCTTGAGTTACAAAGTTTGCATCTGGATTTTCACAGAATTTCTGTGAGTTTTCAGATCCGAGTACATAGGTCTGACTTCATTTTAAGTTGGATACTATCTATGTGTTCTTATGGTATATGTATTTGATGTGATTCACAAGCCGTTTGATAGGAGCAGAATTAAACTAAAAATCACTGTTTACGTATGTGATGAAATACTTCCATAAAGAAACGCCCCTGAAAGGAGGATATAGCTGTTATTGAGTAATTACTTTTATAGCTAGTCAATCCCCATTTCCTAACCCACCATGGTTTTTCGGGAAGACCTTTCATTATCTTCTCATGAGTTTTATAAATAAATTTCTGGGATGTGTAAGGCTATCTTTAATAAGATGACCTTAGTATTATTAATTTCGCTAGATAATTTGAATGAAAACCGAACCAATACATTGAAAACCAGATTTAAAACTAAAAATTAATAACTACTGCATTGAATGCAAAGAATATGACCAAAGGCCAAGGCATCCTGAGTCTGTAAAACCAAGCAGTTTGAATTCTGGTCCTTATTGTGGTATCACTTCTGGAAAAGTCCTACTGAAGTCATCAAGACTCTAGAAATTACTCTTAAAAAATAATTTTAAAAAGTGGAATTGCAGCTTCTGTATTTAATTGTTCTCAGAATTCTGTGGTAAGGATGTAATTATCAATTCAGGTGATAGAAGAATGCTCAGGGCTCATTATATCTTATAGACACAGGGCCATTTTAAGTCAACCTGTAGTTGTGACAAGCTTTTTGTGCGACCTCTTCTTTTCAAATTAAAATAAAGGAAGTCACTAATGCTATAATGTAGCTAGAGGTTTGTTGTGCAAGAGGAAAAAAAGCAGCAGCAGGCTCTTTTCAATTGTCCAAATAGATTTGAATATCAAATTATAATTTTATTAGGCCATGCATCATTTTCTCAATCTTAACCATGAGGGCTCCAGAAGTGAAGTGTCCCAGCTGCCATAAGTACAATATTATCTGTGGGGAGAGAAAAGGTGGTTTCGGTGGAAGCTGGCTCAGGCTGGTAGAAGTGAGCTGTCAGGTATTTTTTTGCTCCAGGTTGGAAGTCTGTTATAATCCCAGTTCTTGTCTTTGAACAGTATCGGGAGTAATCTCTGCAGAACAGGACTTTGTGTCTCACACTGTTGCTCTCTAGCTGGAGTTACCGCAGTAACTTTAGATGATGTTACATGCTGTGTAAATGCAACAGAATATTATTGTGTAAGCAAAGGCTCAGAAACACAAGACCTCTGACAGCAGCAGCGTTATGCTCTTTGCTAGCAGAAAAGATTGTGGGTTTGCAGATTTCCTCTAGAGCAGAAGCTTTCCGAGTTTCCCAAGTTGCTATTTATGATTGGCAACATGATGCATTTTCCACAGTCAACTTTGTGATTAAAGATGTCAAAAAGTATGTATAGATAAGCGGAATATTTTTGAAAGGTGAGTTGATTCCTACTTTCCTGTTTATGGAATGTCTACTCCATACTAAGTCTATGGAATGTATCTGGAAACACCTGCAAAACCCAAATTAGTGAAAGGAGAATGGGAATAATGCTGATGTGTGGAGAAGATCCTTTCCACCTCCCAGTCTGGTATGTAGTTCTTTACAATCTTGGAATCACAGAATCGTTTAGGTTGAAAAAGACCCTTGGTGTAATAATTCTTCTGTGGAGGTTAGTCTCACTATGAAATGATTTCCAGGAAAAAAATGGAGGAAAAACCTTTTTGGCCAGCTGTCAAGACAAAACCTCCTTCAGAATATGCGTTGGAGCTCAGCAACATTTTCTGCATTATCTTTCTCTGTCAACTGCGTTAACAGTCCCTTGCAGCCAGCTGAGTATTCTGGTGTTATTAGAGCAGTTACATTCTTTTATTTTTAATTAACCAAAATTCAGTTCACTACTTAATGAAAATAGCAAGTCTTTTTCTAAAATACTACTCGAACACTGCTAACCAAATTTATATGTTTTATAGTCGGGGGGGGCGCGGGGGGAAGTAAATCAAGTTCACATCCAAGCTCCTGAAGCCTTTATACTGATGGACTCGGTGATGGTCTGTCCTCTGGTGGCTTTGCAGCTGATGTGCTGGTTGGATCCTGCGGATGGGAAGCAAAGCTACCAAGGCAGAAGTTCTCCAGATTGTCCTACAGCAGTTTGCTCGAGCATATACTTATGATTTGGCATTGATTCACCATACCTCTAGGCCAGGTGCTAGGATGGGATGCTCCTCTGCAGGAATCAATGTTTGGAATTTCTGAATGCAGCATCCCTATATGAAGAAATGTTCCTATCTGAGTTTTTCCTATTTCTTCTTCAATGTGTGAAGCGTGTTGTTTGATAGAATGACCAGTGCTTCCTGCATCTATTTCTGGGAGTTGGTAGGGAGCTTCAAAACTGTAGTGTATGTATTTAAGACCGCGTAGTTGTGCAGAAGCTTTTATGGTAGATCAATGTGGCTAAAAGCTATTCTGGTGGGAATCGTTATCTACTTTGCTGCTTATGCGGAATATAAGACACCAGCTTGTTTTTGCTGCAAGAGCACCAGGAAATGCTCTCTGGCTGTCTGCTACGCGAACATCTGGTGTAACCTGTGAATTGCACTGCTTGGCCAGCCCGTGTGCTGTCTAACCCCCGGGGTAGTAATTCTCCATGCGAGTTTCCGGAGGAAGATGATGTGTTTCACGAGACGTGGGGAAGTGGTGTTAGATCATTCCCGTGACGAGAAAAGGCTTGTTCTTGAGCGATGTTTTTACAGCCACTCTGAAGGTACGGAGGTATCTGTGTGAAGCCATCCATACGTGGTGCTGCTCAATGACTGAAGCCGTGAAACCTGTAAATTGGAAGCAAATAATTCGTAGTTATTCCATTGAGGTTAAAATAGTGTCCTGTGCAGCCCTAGCTTTCTCCCAGTGTTTCTTGCCATAATAGACAGTGTTACTGCAGTTGCTAACCGAGTACTGAGTATATGGTACGTGTATACTCTCTATGGTAATAGTTGGGGGTTACTGATAGCCTGAAAGGAAAATAGGGGTTTTTTTCTGAAAAATTCTAACCTCCTTTGTCAGCGAGCAGCTCCTGAAAGATTCAGAAGGCTCAGTGGCTTCTTCAGCCTGGATTCAGATAATGCAGGATATACCAGTATCATAGGCAGAAGCCTCACACATGACATCAGCTAACTAATAACAGCTCGGATTTGAATCTAAGTTAATTGTGTCTAGACTATGCATAAAAATGCAAGAGAAATTCTATTGAACTCTGCTGATGAGGGAGAGAAGAAAAAAAATACACAAAGGCTTAGGTTCAAAGCAAGGGGAGACTGAGACTTGTTTGGGGCTCCTTCTGGTAAACCTAAGTATCTCAAAAATCTTTTAGCAGCGAAGGGACCGATCATGCACAAAAAATACACATATGAAGTAGCACTTGCAGGGGAAGAGGCTTCATATGCTAATGGTAGTTGTCTGCCACTCCGAGTTTCTCTCTTACGATAACTGTACAGAGAAAAAACAGAATCTTGGTGCTTTTTTTGGGCAGTAATGATCTAGCAATGGCATTGACAGCAAATGGTCTGGCACCGTATCCTAAATCTGATACTTCTGTTGTTCGGACACACATTCCGGGTCAAAGTTCTCATTTTATTGTTATTTAGCACTAAACTTCTTTTCCATCTGTTTTTTCTATATACTTTAATAGTTGGATATGTGTGCTTTAAACTAAGAAATCCTTCAAATCTGTGGGTGCCTGTGCCTGTATGGGAGTGTGTGTATATCAGAGAGAGTTTAATAGGTCTGTAATTGAATCTAAGTAGTAAAAGACTTTTTAAAAATATTGCTTAGTGTTTCTAGCCTAATGGGATAAACGTCATATTTTAACTATTGCTCTGTATCAAATCTATTATTCACAGTATTCAATAATTCCCCAAATCTTGATTTACCCAATTGAAAGTGACCCTGAGCATAAATTCTAAGCAGAGGAAGGCTCAGATTCCTTGATCTTTGGCACTCTTTTGTTGAAACAGAACATGGTGTCTTAAATCAGCAGAATAATTTAGGAATGGTAGATACTGAAACAACTAATTTTTCTTTCCTGTAATCTGCATAGACTTCAAAATGCCTACAAAGCACAAAGTGCCAGTTCATATAATTTGTTGGCAAGGATAAAAAGAAGAAAGGAAATGATTTCCTAAGCGTGTGAATCAGCCCAGCTTTAACAGATATTTTTCTGTCATGTGCAGCCTGAGGGCTTATGCCTATCTGAGCTTTATTTGACAATTACCACTTGCCAGCATAATTAAATGATAATTTATAAATACTGAGAGAGCATTATGGGGAAGAGCAAATAGGTGCTTATCAGGGCATTGAATAAACTTGATCTGCCTCACTGGCAATTTTCATCTCTTATCTAGGTTGTTAACTGGTCTCCTTTCTTTTTTTTTTTTCTTTTCCTGTTTTGTTTTGTTTAGGTTTGATAGTTGCTGGATTGATTGTATCTACCTGCCTATATTTCTTATTTTTTCATATTCCTAGCATTATTTTTTCTCCTACTGCTTTTGCCATCGATATTTTGCAAAATACCAAATAGTAAAATGATCATCAGGCAGGGTAATATTCGTGCCTGTGTGAGACTGAAAAGAAAATCCACACAGTTCGTGTCTGTTAGATTTTTTTCACCAGTTTTCTGATTGTAAGTCTCCTGCTTTTATTTATTTATTTTTGTGTGTGCAGTGATTTTTGAGTAAGTGGAAGGCTCTAATATTACAGTAATGGTGGATGACAGCCAATTGCAGAAAAGCTTCTCCACAGCCTGCCTTAGATAAAAATGATACTAAATAGGCATCACCAAAACTCTGTCACACTCGTGCTGGATATAAAAAAAAAAATCCCAAGTAAAGAATTTGAAACGTTTGAGGTCTTTTGTACCATCAATGTTTCATTTTGAGGTCCTTGAGCCATTATAAACAGTACTGCCATTTCCCACAAAAGCATGTTAGAATATGGGTGGAAACACAGATTGGTGCTGGGCAATCTGAGATAAAGAAGTGCAAGAAAAATCCTCTATTTGAATGGAAACAAATCAGTTGAATGGCAAAAAATTGAATTTCCACGCCTTTTGAAAAGCACGTATAAGGAAGAGAAGGGGGTGGGGAAAGCAAGACACATTAGTGGGTCACTAGGAGATTGAGTTTTTGAGCCATCATGAAATTAAATAATTTTAGGAACTTCTGATTGGAGTTACAGTGATTTGAGCAAACAGTTAAGCCACCCCTGTACCGGAGAATGAAAAAATAAAGGGCTTCTGTGTTTAAGGTTGTCAATTTCTCAAATTATTCAGCATTTACTGCTTATAAATAGTAATTATTTGCTTTTTCCCCTCCAGAGCTGAAAATTATCTTTCATATTCAAATATTTAAATATACAGTGCTGTAGTTGGGGCACAAAAATTCCTAATGTCAGAACAGATTTTTGTACAAGGAATAATTTGAAAGTGGGGGATTAGTTTCCACCTTTTGAAACACAGTGCTTTCCGTAATCTTCAAACATTATTTAGGATAATGGAAGCCATCATCCTGGTTCTCAAATGTTAGCACTTCCATTAGAATTTGCTGCTACCTCTTATTTTTTTATATTAAAATACAAGGCTTAAAAGGTATTATCTTACTAAAGGAGGGCAATTGTAGAGATGATTTGATTGAATAAAGGAAAAAGCTGTACAGGCCTTTTAAGATCAAGGATGTATTGATGGAAAGCTATCATTAGAGACAATTAATGTTCTCCAAGGGAAGAAATTGATTATGGACAGAGATGGACCCTAAGGAGCAGATATGTCTTAATGCTCTAGGGCCTTAAGGATTATACATTCCATTCACAGCATCTGTATTTTAACCCTTTATAAGGGCTGGAGCAGAATCTAACACTTAAGAAAACTCCGCATAGAGTTTAACGTGGGGAGTCTCTGCCTTTGGCTGACGCAGACTATTTCTTTAAGCATGTACTTGTTTAGCAGATATCATTTTACCTGATAAAATGTCTGACTTCATGTACGTTTTGGATCATTTTCAGCTGTAGGAACACAGTCCTGGTATAAAGCGAAACCAGGTATGAAGTAAAATTTTCAACATTACAGTGTGTTTTATCAGCGAGAAGTTTCTGTTGTCTCAAGCTGACTGTTGAGAAAACTGATTTTATGTTGGGGGTTTTGGGGTGGGGGGGAGGCATCCTTTAATAAAATTTGCTTCAATTGTATTCGAGGATAGACTTGAGGTAGAGATGTAAGTAGGGTAGTCTGAGTTCAGAAATCAAGTTACGCCATTCTGAATCTAATGAATAACACTCTAAATAGTCTAAATACTAATGAAGCAGTCCCAAAATTGTTGTTCTGAGCGGCAGAGCCAGTTCACAGATGGGCTGTTTTATCACATCGGTTTTCTTTGGCTTAGCTCTCAATGAGGGTAAATATTTGGCATTTTTGCTCAAGATTTGTTTTTTAACTGGCAAAAATGCAAATGCCTAGAACTGAGCAGCCCAATATTTCCTCCCCCCACGGCCCCCTCTGAAGGCCCAGATGAATTGCAGCATCCGGCAGCGCTGCTGTGCCAGAAGGAGTCCTGCCACGTCTTCACCTCTTTATTAGAGCTGGGGGGTCTGTGACATCCCTTCCTGGAGCAGGCAAATGCCCGTCTGTGCTGCTGCTCAGTCCAGCAGAGCCACGAGGAGGGGAAGATTATTTTTTTATTATTAAAATTTTTCATCCTCAAGTAAGGAAGCCTAGTCTTACCATAAAGTTGAATTTTTGCGGAGAAAGCAAGGAAACGCTTTTCTCACCTCAATGTTTCAAACTTGCTTAGACCTAAAATAACATAACTAAAATCTGCTGCGTCATATTTGTAGAACAGGCTGAGAAAATACATTTTTTTTCCGTAGATTTTATTTTTTTTAATACTCTTTTAGTGCATAGTAGTTTGATCATACATTAAACAATATTGCTTGATTTTAATACACTGGATCACTTCCTTTTTGATATGCAGGTAATCAGATTTGTTTTCTAGTGAGATTTCTAATTGATTTTAACTTAACTTCATTTATTACCAAAGGTATTCTGGTACCCTGAACAGAACAGTTATATAAAAAATAACTTGATAAATAGTGCTGAAGTATACCATTTTCTCCTGACTCCTCTACATATGTAGTTTGTTGATATTGTCCTGCCCTGAAGAGCAGCGTAGAGGTTTCAATGAATAATAGCGTGATACGTTAAACAGGCAAAAATAATAATACTATAATTAATAGGGTAAGTTCAACTTTTCTCCAGCTGAATAGGTGAGTCCTATTGTATAACAGCATGTATAGGAAACGCTCCTTTGGAGACCACATATAACACGCTTGGCAGGACTAAGGAGATTAAAATAAGAGACGGAAATAAACAAAAAGAGAGCTCAGAAATCCAAGTGAGGAGACACAGGGGGAAAAGGGTGATTCCAGAGAGAACCAGTGCTTATTCTGCATGCTGTTATTGCAAAATTTTTTCAATGTTATTTTTAAATAACCACTATTTGGAAGATAGGATCCTTTCTCTTCCCCCTCCACCCCCCCTGCCTTTTCTTCCTGTGCATCATTAGGGAAATACCCAAATCACGAGATGGAGAGAGAATGAAAATGTAAGTGAATGTTAAATACACTGGGCAGAATCAGCTTTCACCTGGTTTGTGGGTTGTTTTGTGTTTTTCCGAGCTATGAGTGCTCTAATTACAAGGTTAAAAAAAACCCCAAAGCCAGCACAGATTTAAGACTGGTAACATATGTTGTTGTCAGCATGTATTTAGCACCTGCAGAAATGAACATGGCAAATGTGACAGCCCATAGGCAGAACACCCACTGCGCCGGCTTGGGGCACTGTCAACAAATTGTACTTGGTTAATATTTTCTTATTTTGAAAAAAAAAAAAAAAAGGCAAGAAAAAAACCCTTAATAGTGCAGTGCTCGGAGCATCACAGAAAGAGTGTGTCGTGGGGAAGAGGCAGTAACCCTTTCTAATGAAAGCCATTGTCCCAGCTAATGTGACTGAAAAATATTGTCTTTTTGTTATTACAAATTAAAATCACTAGGATCAATCCTACAAACATTTATTAGCAAATTTGTCAGGAGCGTTGCCACTGTGGCCCTGCTTACCTTCCTGTCTCCTCCTGTACATATTTCCCCTTTTAAGCCCCTTTTTGTCTTTGTTTCTACTTCTCATTTTAATCTCCTCGCACGAGCCCGGCGTGTTGCTGAGCTGGCGGAGTGAGGGGGAAGGCGCTGGGTGAGGGCTTTGCAGGACGGGGCCCCCAGTGATGAGGATGCCATCGCTTCTCCAGCCAAACGCCGCTTCTGCAGGGGACGGTGACATGTTCTCCTCCGTCGCTTTGCCAGCAGGTGTTGCTGTGTAACTTGTCACCCACCCCGCTCGCAGGGGGAAAGCGCCTTCTCCCAGGCTATGACACCAACCCTCTCACCTCCTGGGCTGCTCCTCTAATAAAGCACCTCGGACGTAAAGTGTAGAGGAGCCAAGCGCTTGGAAAAAAAAAGGCTTGTTTGATTTTTGAAATTTATCCACAAAACTGCAATATTTTTATTCAGGCTAAAAGTTGAGCGTGCTCTTGGCAAAGGCGGTGTAACAAAGAGAATTGTTGCAATACTGTTATAAACAGCATCTGTTTTAATAACATTTCTACTGATGGTTGGTTTTATACGTGTTACAGCAACGCTCGGAGATCCTGGTGGGTGACACGATGGGAGTCTTTCCAGTGATTTGGGTCACTTTATACCAAACCGATGTGCCCGGGTCGGGAAAGAGGGGCTCTGGTCCAAATCCTCACAGTTAAGAATTTAAACTTGAACCGGGCCAAATGAGCACACTTTTTCTTAGAGGTGCTAAAATGAAATTGATGGTATAACAAATTTCTTTAGGAATAAAGATCTAAAATTCCACAATTCCTGTGCTAACAGCCCAGCACGCTCAGTCTTCCTGCCCTTGGTCTCTGCCTGGGCTGCCAAAGAGGAATTCGCTTATAGGCACTTGTCTTTTTTGGTGGACGTTTGTCCACTAGACTCAGACTGAGGATGTCACGTTAAGCTGTTGGACTGTCACCAGGGAATGATAATTTCTTGGCTATTGGTTTCGGTTCAAAGTGTGCAGTCAGTGAATAGTTTAAAAAAAAAACCAACCACCAAACTACACTGTTGTTTATGTGTCTCTGCATAGGATGTGAGGGGGTTTATGCCAGTATCTGTTTTGTTAATGTTTTGGTTTCACTTACTTACCTTGTTCTCATGTTGGTACAGACCATGAAGAAGACAGGGGAAAAAAGGTCTAGTTCCTTAGGGGCAAAACAATACTTTTCCTCCTTGGCGCAGGAGGTGGGGTCAGAGTCCTGGTGTGTTGCTTGGATGTGGGACTTCTCAGGAGAGCCAAGGGGTTTCCTTTCCTGTTCCTTTTGCTTTGGGGAAGCCAGCAGTGGTTCTCTTGGACTTTGCTTCTATGACATCTCAGTCAATGTGGACATCAGATTCCTCCTTATTCTTGATGCTCAGAGCCTGGTACTTGGTGTGCTTCTTGAAAGGTCTCGGATGCCACTGGGGTCTCCTGAGGATCTTGTATTGAGGAGGCTCCAAGATGTGTGTTACAGACCAGTGTTACCTGGAGCGAGCTTGTAACTGGCATGGAGAAGCAGATGTGACCACTGCGATGGAAGCTGAGCTGCTGCTGGCTGCATGGGAATGTGTCTGCTGGTCCCAATACAAACCCAGCCCCAGCAGGAGCCAGGAAGCCTCTTGGTTTTTCATTTCATGAGCTTTGCCCGTCTGTCCTGTGCAAAAACTTTGTGTCCATTTTTCTGTTTCTCAGACCAGTTCTTCATCCTAATTCTAGGTGTGTATTAATCCTCCTTAAAGCAGTTAATTGCTTTGCAGAATGGTTTCCAGCTGGTAAGATAAATTGGACTTCCCTCCCGTTACCGGTATATATTGTAGTGTTAGTTACCAAATTCGGAACAGAAGAACAGCCTTGGTAACTCTAATGCTCCAAGCTTCTCCTAGAAGAAAAGTAAAGACTTAAAAATTTAGATCTGATTTAAAGTGCTGAAAAAAACCCGCAGTAGTGAATCCATGATGGCCAGGTGCTGTTTATGGGTGTTGAGCTAAATAAGTTAATATTTTGAGTAATACAAAGCTAATGTATTAAGATACTACTTCAGTAAGAAACTGGAGCAAGTTTATAGAAGCTTTTTGCCGTGGTGTTAACTGTGATTCCAGCCTGACTCATATCTATTCAGGAAGCGCAGAAAATGTTGCTAATGAATATGTAATACATAAGCTCATATTTCATATATCCAGACTAGTCTGTGGCTGCAGAGAGTGACTTACTCCCGAATAGGTAGGTGGGATGGCTGAACCTGTGCGAGGGAACAACAGCACTGCCCAAACCTGAGGTCTGACAACTTAATTACCTTTTAAAAAAGAGTTTTAATGGTCTCTGTGTAAAATGTAACAAACTCAAACCTGTTGGTGCTATTCTGAGAGAGGGCAGGTTGCGGAGTGGCAGTGGGGAGGTACCAGTGGCAGTTTGGGAGATGCTCCTGCATCCTCCCTGCCCCGGCAGCACGTTTGCCCCTCGGAAGGGGGTCAGCCTGCGCTTGGCTGGGCTCCCAGAGGGGCTATCAGTGTAACGAGAAGCTGTTTGCAGTAATCGGTGGCAGCGTTGACAGAATGTTCCAAACCATCTGCTCGAGGGGATGGTGTTAACTCTATCAAATCCTCGTGTTTTAAGAATGCTGATCTCCGGACCCAGGAGGACTGGTGACAGGGAGCTCTTGCCAGGCCTGCATAAGGCTGCCTTCATCTCATCACCAAATACACTAATGCCCCCTAGACAAGATGCTAAATATGTGTGAAATTAGAGAAGCAGAATTATGGAATGGAGGAATAACACACAGAAATTTTCCTCCTTACTGTCAGTGGTTCAGATCTCTTTTTTTTTTAGTTATAATACGAATATCTTCTTCATCGTGCAAACATAATTTATTTTAAAAAAATTAATCATAATTCATTACAGAGTTAGAGGGAATGCTGTATTTTACCTCTCCTTTTAAGGTGATAAAGTGATTGAATTACACATACAGGCCTTTCAGTAGCCCTGTTGCTTCTCTGAGTCTGAGAGAAGTTGCCGGCTTTGGGAAAACTGCCTCATTTTTAGCAAGTACTGAGCTGATTAGCAGCTTTGCGCAGAATATGCTGATAGTTTTAACAACATATTAACATTCAGGGCGAAATATTAGCTCTTTCTTAAGGGCACAGAACATTACTTCGCATATCTCTTAAAACCTTGCACTCAGACATTTCTTTCATTCAAGGTATTCCAGCCTTATGGAGAAGGGATGATGTGTCCAGGGTTACTCACGAGGATTAGGTTTAGCCTAGTGACACTAATGTCCCTTGGCTTCTGGTGTTGCCGGTGGGGAGGGAGAAGAGAAGCTCCTCCAGGACATCTCCAGGAGAGCACATCTTTTGCCTTCTCCCACAGTGAGTGTGTGTGGGGAGATCAGCCTCGTTAGGCCTTTGTGAACACCTCCCTTCTCTTTATGCATGTGAGTCATCCTCCTGGCGCCTTTGAGAGTATCTTCTCATCATCTTTGTGGTATCAGGAGATACATCTTGTGCTTGGTTTAGGTGGTGAGGCTGGAGGGGACGGCACAGCCCATGTGAGAAGAGGCCAGGATCTGCCCCCCATGTTGGGCAGAACTGGCTCCAAAATGGGGTCACTGCTGGTCAAAGCACAACCCATCGGGGGTGGTGGGGGTGCCTCTGGGAAACCACGTTTGGGAAGAGATAACGAACACTGCTCAAGAGCTGAGAGAGAGGGAGGAGCAAGGAGAGAAGAGGCGGAGAGGCAGGGTTAACCTACTGCACGCATATAACCTATTTTGTAATGTGATGGGTCAGACCAAAGCTCCATATAGCCCAGCATCGTGTTCCCATATAGGCCTAGCATATAGGAGAAGAATATAAGAACTGGGTAAGATTTGACTCTTTCCATGATGTTCTATTTTGAGTGAAAAGGGGCTCAGGCATTGGATCCAGAGGGTTGTGTTTAACAGTAGAGACCTTTCCACATGAATGCATTGGGTCACTTTTCCCTTTTGAAAATCGGAAGTTATTTGTGGTGATTAGTTATATAATTTAATTAGATTGATAACATACATCCTTTGTGTGTTTAAAAGCTGCTGCCTGATAATTTCATTAAAGGCACCTTTGCTTTTTTGTGTTGTGAGAAACAGTGACTAATAGTTCCCTCTTCCCTGAGATTCATGACCACATCAACCTCAGGGAGGCCAAGACATTCCAGACAGAAGCTGCTTTATATCTCTGCTCATCTGCCTTGCCCTTCTCTGTGCCTCCATCCATATCTTCTGAGAAGGGTGGTCAATCTGTGGGTAGTATGAGATTTATGTTGTAGCATAATTATATTCTTTCATATTCTGACCTCATATGCTGGTAATTCCTAATATTATTTGCCTTTTTACTGGTAGTTGAGCTCTGATTGAACACTAGGGTCCAACTTGGAAGTTCCATGTTTGAGTCTCTTTACAGCTCTCTTGGGTGAACTGTGTAGTGGTAGAAACCTGTCACTAAGAGTTTTAGCAGTTTCTTCTAAAATTCCTTCTTCTAACGCTACTTATGACTTGATGTAGAAAAGCAACTAATACTGGGGTTGGTATTGTCTTAACAGGAAAATCTTCCAAAGGCAGTAGTTTCTCATTTTTATGGGACCTGAATACTGGAAACCAGAGTTGTCCATATGTATTTATTCTGGAAATCTAAGAGTTTTGTCCATAGGTTTCTCCAGCAGCAATAGAATTCGAAATTTGAAATGCCTACTTTTCAAAACTATTTTAGCTTAATTTTCCTTAAAACCTCTTAAGATTTTTGCCTTCAGATACAGCTTTATGACAGTTATAGACAGAATTTCAGGTTTGAAGGTGAAAGGTCCAAGTATCATCAACATCCAAATGGATGTAGTGATGACTCGAGGGAGAAGCCCTGCAACTGGAAGTGTTTCAAATGCCCATTAGGTGCCATGATGCCTTTAGAGTTATTTTCAATCTTGCAAGCTGTTTTAGCAACTCGAGGGACTGTGGATAATCCAGAGGACAGTACAAAAAAACCTGCAAAGGTAGTAAGTAACTGAAACGTCCTCCTTGGCCCCACCGTTGGTCCTTTCCTATTTCCTTTGGCTTCAAGCCTCTAAGACTTACTGCTTTTGTTTGTCAGCACGACCATGCCCTAGAACTAACAAAATATCACTGTTCTTTCTTTCTGATTTCCTTGAGAAGGGTTAATCTGAGAAGTCCTATCACGGCTGGAGTACCTAGGGTGGATATAGCAGGTTTTTATCTGCTTAGAGGCAGAGGACGGGTAAGGTGCTGACACCTACAAAAAAATAAGGTGAACTTGTGGGTGGTACTACCTGAATTCTGTGATACTGATGTGCTAAACATCGCTTGTGCGTGCAAGTTGTCATTCCAGCATATTGCGATCAAGTGTGTCAGAATAAGACTTGTTATTATCTTGTGAAATATATTTTTTCTGCTGATCTGAAAAAAAAATATAATAGTGACAAGTAGAAAATTCAATGTCATTTATTTTGTTGTTTTTGTGGTTTGGGGAGACAATAAAAATGAGGGAAACCTGTATGTTTACCAAAGGAAGTGCTTGAGGGCTTTTGCTAGTCCCTTCAGTACATCATCTCTTGCACTTGCTTGGTTGAATACAGTCCCTTGTAGCCCATTTTTTCAGCTGTTTCAATGAGTACACACGGCGTATTTCATCTCTATGGCTGCTCATTGAGCTCCCCTGCTCCATCTCCTCTCACTCTGCCATCCTGCTCTGCCGCCTCCTTCAGCTCAGTACCCACGGAGAAGGGATTCTAGCAGTGATGAGTGACGCTTCTTCCATGACAATATGTAGTATTTGCACTTGTTTGATTAGGATTCCATTCTCTCTTCTGTATTAAAGCTAAATATAGGCGGTTTTCCAGTGTCAAGATCAGCACCCAACCCATTCAATTTAAATTGCCCCCCATCCCCATGGGAAAAATAAGAAATCCTTAGACTGAAGGATAAACATTTTGTTAACTTTTCCAAAGTTGTTATGGGAGTAGGTACAATGAAAAAAGCAATTACACACAGCATGGCAAGTAACTATTACACATGTAGACAGCTGAGATAGTACTTGAAAGAATTCTCCTAGTAAATGGTATTCTAGAGTTTGGCTTATTCTAAGTTGTCTTTTTGCCATAAAAAGAACTGTTTTGGATTTCAAGACAGTTTAAATAGTCTGGCATACTAAAATATATTTGTTAATAGTGCTTGTTACAGATTAGTGGATACTTAAATTACTTTTAAATTAAAGTGTGCTTTGGCTTTTTTCTATACTTTCCATGTTTACAAATAAATTTTCCTTGCACAAGTCCTTGAAAAAATACTGAATTTAATTTTTTTCAAAAAAAATTTAAATAAATCTCTAGATGGAAACTCATTTGATGTTCACACTAAAAACCTCGATGTGGAGGGAACAAGAAGAAACTGTCTGACCTATGTACTCCATTAAAATAGCACATTTTTCAAATATTAAACACAGTAAACTCTGAATAAAAGTCTCTCTATGAAAATGATTTTGTAAGTTGAATAAGAAATAAATATAAGAGGAGTTCAAGTGATTCACAAGCAGAGAGTCAGAAGTCATCAAAACATTTTAGGAACTAATCACTTGGCTTTGTTTCTTATTATGATGCAAATTTAGTATTTTTTATCCAACTAAAATATGTTTGAAGATGTTATTCACTGAAGTCATGCATTAGGAATATTATTTTTGTTACCGTATATTTATAAATTTACATGTACTTTGTATTTTCTTAATGGTCTGAAATGTTAAACTTCTTGATGCTCTTCTTGCTTCGTCGTCTTAATTTCTACTCTTTGTCCAACTTACAGTGAAAAAATTTGATTGTGTAGAGAGTTTGCTTTTCTATCACACTCCATTTGAGATTTCTAAATTCTCATCTGTTCTACAATGTTGTTTGTGAAAACAATTCCGCAAATCTGAAATTCAGCCCTAGATTTTAGGGTCTGAAGTTAAACCTTTAATGCCCACCACGTTTCTCAGAATGAATGTTGATATCTTTTGTGAAATCTATTGAATTTTGTTCTGATTTTGTTGATAATTGGATATTTGGCAAAACCACAGTGGGGAAAAAAGAGAACCAAAGTGATTAATAGAACAAATACCTCTGGGTTGGCAAAAAATTGTCACAGTAAAAGCTGTCAATCTTTCAAAGTATGTTAAAGTTTTAAGTGTTCTGGAATTGTTGTGTGAGACCTTTCTAGGTGTGTAAGTTATTGTTTAATACTTATTTACCTTTCTATTTTCAGGGCAAGAAGATCTGTATTTTCTTCAGAGGATTTTTAGATAGAAGTAATTTCTTTGAATTAGTTGCACTGATGATTTTGTGAAGCAGATTATTTATAGAGCCAACATGTTGACACACTATCAACCGTTTTTTGCAAAAAAAAAAAAAAAAAAAAAAATACTAATAAGGTTAATTGTAATATTAACCCTCATCTGTAGTCTGCAATCTGTAGGCTTTGATTGTTTCTCTGGGGGAAACTCTGCCCAGATGGCATTTTCCTCAAGGCCCTGACCCACAAGAGGCCTGTGGAGATGGAGAACAAGGTGCATCTCCACAGACTAATTAATTTACTATTATAGCACCTGTTCCAGAATAGATAGGGCTGGAAAGGAAAACAGTCCCTGGGCACAGTGGTAGGCTCACTGGTAAATGGATTTGAGCTGATTATATTAAGCTGATGCTTTGATCATCTAAAGGCGTTAAAATGGAAATATGTTTTTGCTGGCTGTTGGCCTCCATGTGAGTGTGGTTTGTATTATAAGTGAGCAGTGAGAAAGAAGCTGGTTTGGACTTGAGCAAATAGCTTTTTTTTAAAGTGCACGAGAAAAGTGCACTCCCCCGCATTTCACATTCAGGAATATTAACACACAGGATCATTTGCACTTGAAGCGTTTCCTTAGATATTTCAGGATTTTGTTCATGTTCTACTAAGTCATCAGTACAAAACCCTGGAAACCCACCCATTTTCCATCGTCCATAATGTGTCAATACATATTTTTGCCCTTTATTTAAGCACGTTTTGTGTCTTTAAGGAGTGGAATGATGTTTGTAGGAAATAGGTATAACCTCGTTAGTAAAATCTTGGCAAACTGTGCAATTAAAGGCTGATGAAATGGTAACAGGCGATGGCAAATCCTTGTGTAAACATTGCTGGGTAGTAAGTGGATTTACAATGTGTTAATCTGTACTCACTTTCACTTTATTGCTATTTGGATTCCCAGAAGGATTAGCTGTAATTTTATTGGCCCTATGAGGCTATACTGTTATTTCCCTTTTCAAATCAACTCAGTGATTATTTTCTTTTTTGGTTTTTTTTTTTTTTCCATTTTATTTACTTAACAAGGATGGATCCTGTAAGCTGTAGGGTAAAATTAATTGACCCTTGCCATTGTAAGGTTAAAAGTGTGTGTAATTAAGGACCTTATAAATAATGCTTTCTTTAAAGCAGCAGCAAAATTACAGGAAGCTATATCAAAGCTAAATAGCATATATAGTATTAATGCAGGAGGTAAAAGCGTTCTCTCCATCAAAATTATAGAAATGTTTCCAAATGTATACATTATTTTAAAAGGAAATTTACATGTTTTGACAACCTGGCATCAAACCCCTGACGGATTCATAAAATACAGTTCAACTTGTGCAGCTTCTTTAAGAAAGATTGTCACCTAAAGTAGTTTGTGGAGTTAATTGAAATTGTTTGCAACAAATATCAGAAAGAGGAGTTTCATAAAGCAATAATAAAAGTATGTTGATTGCTGAAATTTCAGCGCTTCTTGAGAGATTCAGTAGAGTAAAATAAGGCAAGGAAGCTATTTAAAACCTTCAGGGGAGAAGGTTCTTGCTCCAGCCTCTCTGGTGGTGTGGCCACTTCCCAGCAGATCAGACTGGTTTCCAGTGGCAGAGCGTTACTGTACCACACAGTTAACTTCCTAGTTAGTGACAAGGCTCTGCATTTTGGTGTTAAATTCTGCACTGAACTGTGGTGAATGGTGTGCTGTACAGTTAAAAAACAAACATGAAGGTTTGTAGAGGTTGTTAATTAAAACTGAAGTCCAAAATTTGGGGTTAATCTTAGCACTTCCTTTGTTAGGACTTAAGTATTGTAATTGGAATAATTGAATCAATGGCAAAGCTTCTTTGACTTTGAGAGGAAAAGGCCAAGGTGATTAGAAAATTGAAAAATTAGCTTAAAGACTTTTATTTTTTTTTTAGGTCGTAGGATATTATTGGTAACTTTTTCCTTAAAACAACAACAAAAAAGCAAAGCTCAAATTAATTCCATTTTGAACCATAAATTCCTTTCTAGGATGTATTTTCCTCTTAATTTTTTTGCAATATTTTTGAGATTACGATGACTATTTGAAGATCTACAAGCATCTGTCTATAAATATTTGTCCTGAAGACAGGTAACAGCCTGTTTTGTAATATAGGTAAATTCTGAAAGAAAAATGCTAAAATATTCCCAGAGAGTCATCAGTGAGTTGGCTGTAGAGTAGATGATAAAATCTGGACTCTAAATTGGGTGAGACAGTTCTGTAAGTGGGAACCAAGGGTAAATACTGGGAAATGGGTCAAGCTTGGGATAGCTCGTGAGATTCCAAAAAGGTCGGAGTATGGAAAAGAAAGGGTACAAGATTCTTTAGAATGAAGGACAGTGTGCAATAACATTTTCATCAAGTAAGATTAAAGCTTTTATTTTGCCATACTTTTTTTTGCAACTTTGAGCAACAAGATGCTGCAAGAGAACAATTATAAGTAACTTGAAATAAAGACAAAAGAATTAAAATGTCTAATAACTGTGCAAAGGAAGAATCTATAAAATCTGGAGCCTGATTTCTCAGTTAAAAATGCTCATAAAGATCACTGAAATGGATGAAACTCTCACACTTTGACAACAAAATTGCTTCCTGCACCTGTCGGTCCAGTTAATTCTGTGCAAACAGAACTCTAGCAAATGCATGGATTTTATATGTCATTTAACTATTCCTCCAAAGCTTCCTTGTTCCCTTCTTTTTTCCTTCCCTCACAGAATCGGAGAATGCTATGGGGTTGGAAGGGACCTCTGGAGATCATCTAGTCCAACCCCCTGCTAGAGCAGGTCCACTCAGAGCAGGTCGCAATCTTTCTTCCTCAAGTTTTAAATCTCCTTTTTAAAAAACAGTGCATCTCCTCAGAAAAAGAGAACAAGGGTCTCTTTCCACCTGTTTCATCAGCCCCACTGCACAAAAGGAGGTTGATCCACACTTAGACCTGGCTTCCAAGCCCATCCCACCCCAGGGTTTGGTGTCTTGGTTCTCCTGCTGGCGCTTGCCCCATTCCTTCTTTCTGCTGGTCTTATGAGCAGCTCCTCCATGGGCAAAGGAATGTCCCTGGCAGTGTGAAACATTTGTGCCACATTTCAGGCTCCTAAAAGTAGCAGGAGATTGAGCTGCTTTTTAAAAACGTAGATATAGGCTCTTCAGATCATCAATCATCCAAAGAAATGGGGAGATTTTGTCAGGTAGATGAAGCTTGGAACAAGGCAGCTGATAGGCTGCCACACCAGTAAACCAGAGAAAACTAGAAACAGGCACAAACTCCAGACCAGAGGCTTTCCTCTGTTAGGCTGACAGATACTTACAGAAAACTTAAAGCTTTGGTTTTGACAAAGAGAAGCTAATTTTTTGGTGTGGTCTGTAGAGCTAGAAGTATACCTGGAAAATCCAGTGTGGGAAAGAGAAAACAAACAACAAGAAGAGAATGCCCAGGGCAAAATGACTGATGGAGATTTGGCAAATAAAGGCATCTGGTGACGGCAGCACATCTGTCTGTAGGCTGGGTTTCTCTAAACCACTTAATAACTGCTACAGTTCTGAAAGCTGCAGGTATGAGGTTGTTAGTGCTCTTTTTTTAAAAAAAAAAAAAATTCTACTTATTCCATTTGATTAAAATGAGTGGCAGGTGACTGAGAGCAGGGCGCTTGTTATGAAGATTCCCGGTGGATTGTTTTAAAGGCGCTGAAGCAAAATGTCAGTTAAATTCACTCTAAACTTTCCGTGACGGTCATAGCCTTTTGTGCCATCGTGCGCGAAGCAAGAAAAGTACTTTCAAAACTACCCAGTAATACACCCAAATAGCATTTTTCATTTCATATGGTGTCGAGCGCTCTTAGAAGAGAAGTGGGAATTTTTTGGAAAGTGATGATGAGCGAGGAAGCTGGGCGTGGGGAAGGTATTTATCCCTCGGAGGTGAGTGTTTGTCAGCAGTTACGCGTGCGCTGAGCAGGAATAACAGGGAGGAACAGCGTTTGCAGGCGCTCCATCTCCCCAGCTAATTAGTAGACTTGGTATCTCTTTGTATATTAATTTTAATTGTCTTAATCACCTCAGTCATAAGCAGAGGTGGGAATATTTTAAAGTTCAAATTGATGAGTGTAAGGCTTGCTTATTTTGTAAATCAGGAGCTGTTACTCAATAAGATTAGGCCAAGCTCTTGTTTCACTCTATCTTATCACAGTATTTGAAGTTCCAGTGGTCTTTGCAAATTGATACTTGGAGGCTGGTTGCGGTTTTCTATTAACACAAATGTACTGATTAGCAAACTTTATTAAAGCTGGGTTCAGATTCGACTGGTATTCTGTGACACATTTTAAAATCCCAACACAGGCTCAGGGTTTTTTCTGATTTGTGTACCAGATGAATATTATTACAACTCTGTTACTCTGATATTTGGTGCACAATTAATTTCATTGCAATTACTTTCTGCTGATTAAAAGCACATTTCAAACTTTTTAAAAAGCAGGAATTTTGTAATTAGTTTCTTTTTTTTTAATATCAACTTGATGCTGTACAGGGGCCAGACTGTTTGAAGACTGGGGTGGGTGGTTAGGAACAGGAAAGCCAACAAGCAGAGGCAGCAAGGATTGTCAGCCCAAGAGCCTTGTTAACGTAGGGACCAACCTGTCTGTTGATGGTTACCGGTAGAGTTCGCTCTGTTGGTTGCCAATGAATGTTCCTATGACGTCACTTAGAAAACTATCTTAGCCCCGAACAGTTTTGGATGATGGCATGAAAAGCTGCAAAAATCATGGGAAAGCTACTTAAGAAAGGTATTTATATTAATATTAAAATCAAAGAAAAAAGGAGCTGGACTAACATGTGTCTGTTCACACCAGTAAAGGATAACCAACCAGTCTGTCCTGAGCAGCAGATGAATATGAAAGTAGTTTCATACTCCCATTTAAGCTGATGGCAGAGAGAGAAACCTGCACCTTTGCTCAGTGAAGGTGGACACAATTGTACTACTGGTGAAATTATACCACTTAGAAGTTGAGTTATTAAGCAGGAATATATCGTTGGCATCACCCCGGTTCTGCTTGGTAAGAATTGTATAAAAGTGTATTTCATTCTCTGAAACAAGTGAGAACCAGGACAGTTGGGGTTTGTAGAGTTCTATTAATAATATAGTGAGAGCCAAACAAAAAATATCTTCTGAGAAGTAGGAGCTGTGGGAATTATATTAATCTCCTGAACTGGAACTGTAGAGGCTTAGAAGGCTTAAATCAAGGGCATCCAAATTTTGCCCAACTGAGGGCTGTGTTGGCATCTTGTCTGGAGCTTGAGGCTTGAATCTCATTGATTATTGCCGGCCTCCTCGTTAACATGGAGCTGCGGCTAATGGAGATAAGCCCCAAACCAGAGAGTACAGCCTTCCTGCCACCTGCACTATAGTTTGGGGGGGGGTGTGTGTGTTAAAATGACTATGTCTGTAGCAGAAAACACTGTTTTCTTCCTTTAACCCCTCAGTAGTTTTCACATTCACTGATTTCAGGGTGTAGTAGCTTGGGATCTAAGAGTCAAGCTAGTTTTTCTGTCTAATCTGTCAACAATGGTAATAAAGTCTCCATATGCAAAAATAAGGTGATTTGATTTAACCTGTGCCTGTCATTACTCTTATAGAACCCCCTTGGCATTGTGAAGATTTGGTTTCTAGTAGCCAATTTTGACAATGCATAAAGTATCGTATAACAAGTAACCAATAACAAATTAACAGAGAAATTTGCTTTAATTTTCAGCATTGCCTTTAGTTGGTTTCTTTTTTTCCTTCTTGCTGGAGACTTCTAACAGTAATATCACGTAAGGTCATCTGGCAATTGCAATGTATTGGTGCATATATCAAAATCCAGGACTTTTGTATTGAACCTGAGAGTTCTCAAAGAAATGTTCAGTTAAACAGAAGCATCATTTTCTTCCTGGCTCTGTCCCTATGGTAATTTTCCTGCCCTTCCACATTCACCTTTTGTGATCTATAGATTTAAAAAATGTCCAAAGTGTTCTGTATTCGAATAAGAGGAACCATAGTGACAAATTCAGACCCTAGGCAAAAAGAAAAGAGTTTCTCTTTCCCATCTCCCGTATCATTATTTCTACCACAGCCTTAGTGTGGTTTTTCGTAACTTGGGTATGAATTTGTAACTATGAAACTTTTGGTAATTTCTTTTGGACCACACGCTTGTGGTCCATGTACTGATGAACACCATCTCTCAGCTTCCATCTGCTGAATACGTTAGTAAATAACTTTGCTTCACTTAGAACAGTAATTTGGTTTCTTCAGAACAATTTTACTACAGGTAATTAGGAAGCATGTTCTGGTCAAACATTGGAATGTGTAAATATGGGGATTCACTCAATCCACTACTCTGCATCTTGCATTTGTTAGTATTTTCAGTGATGCAACATTTTTATTATCTTTTAGATAAAATGAAAAATAGATTTACAGTGACTATTACACTGAGGCTTAGACGCTAAACAGATGGGGCAACAGGGATAGTTTCACTGAAGTCATCCCACAGACAATAACTTTTTATTTCCACAAGATTTTCCTCTTTGTTTTTGGTAGGTGAAAAGAAAAGGAGGTACATATCAAAGAGCCATTTAAGAGAAAGGCCTGATTTGAATGGACGGGTGGGGAAACGTTTATTTTATTTCAAATAGAAGAAAGTTGCTTTATGTGCAGGTGGATTGAAGAAGGTTTCCCTCTTCTGAAGCCCATCTGGGAAGTTAGTTTATCTCTATTGATGTTTAAGGCTCCTTCTTTCATCACAACCACATGCCAAGACAATAAGTAATTGAACTGCGTGTTTTGCCTTTTTAAGAAGGTGTAATCTCCTTCTGAAGTGGGGAGAGATGTTTAGCGGGGTTTTTCTAATTTCTCTGTCATCACACCATGCAGGCGAGGTTCCAAGCCCACTATCTCTTTATCATCTCTTTGATGAACACCTGTTTCTGGTGTACAAATGTGGATCTGCTGAGATGCAAAATTGAAATCATTTGAACAGTATGAGAATAATTAGGAATCTTTTTTGTTTTTAAAGGTCCACCTGTTCAAAATACTGTTTTGTTTATTTCTACATTACATATAACATAGACACATGTTTAGAAAGTATGATTGCATGAGCAAAATTTTTCCATAATTTTTTAACCTAAAAATTTATTAGAATTTATTAGTAATTTAAAAAAATAAAAAATCAGAAGTCTGGAAATGCAAAAAAAAGGGTGTATTTGGGCATAAATTACAACATGTGTACTGTCTATAACATAGCTATTAAAAGAATCAACAGTGCCTTTTAAAATACTAGATGTCTGTATATATCTATTTCATAAAAAACCCTTACAAAGCAAATACTATAGAGTTTTTTAAATTGTTTGATAAACTTAGCTACATTTAAATATATTTTAAACATGGATCCTTCATTTATTAATTTATTTTATAGCTTAAATTGTAAAGAATATATAGTAAATGGAATCAGAAATTCTAATAATTTGTGCCTTCTAATTTGTTATACTTTTATTAGAGAACAACTGAACAAGTCTTAAAAATGGGCATTTCAAATAAAAAAATATATATTCATACATAAATACATCCCTTAGTTCGTAACGTCTGTTGCTTTATTTTGGACTTGTATCCCTTCATCAGAAAGGAGCCGTTTTGAAGGCTGGGTAAAGACTTGTCAGTGATTTATCAACACCAAAATGGGGTGTATATTCACAATTGCAGTGTAATTCTTAAAGGCTATTTTTTCCTGTACTTCCAAATTTAATTTCAAAGTGAGAACTGAAGTATATTTAAACTAGACAAGCCTAAATTTTTCCATAGATAACACCTCTTTTGAAATATGTGAAGTAAACAAAATATAAATTTAAGGAAGAGGGGAAATCCCATAAATATAGATGTAGTTTTATTCTCGCTATTTCCATTTCTAATTCACTGAGGATTTTAGGGAGTAACATTCACAGACGAGTGGGACTAGTTGTTGATTCTTAAATAGATCTCCGTATCTTTCATATTTTAGTCAAATTATCTAACTCAGTTGAAGAGATTTCCTACTAATTTCTACTCCTACCTTGAATACTTTTCCCTCTATTGATCTGATGTAACCTTTCATAGAAGGTTATTCCATTGTTTAGTGGAACAATGGAATAAAACTCACTATTAACTATAATGAACCCTGTAAATGGTAGTTAAGAATTTAGATTTTGCAAGTTTCCATTATAACACCTTGCTTTCATCTGCTTTGAGCTTGCAAAGCTTCAGCCATTGAAGAAATTTCGCTCAACTAGTTTCTGCTCGCAGCCTGTGATGTTTTGTGGCGTATTTGAACGTTGAAATAAAGCCTCTCCAGCCGGTTTGTAGCTGGAGACAGTGGACACACATCACTTTAACTCTCCGCCGTGCAGAGGGCAATACAATACTGAGAACTGGGTTTGACTGGGCTATAAAGGAAGAGGCTGAAGCGTGGGCACAATCACCTGTAAATGAACACTTTGCCTTAACTTGGAGAAATAACTGAAATAAGGCAAAAATTGAAGTTTCAAAGTTTGTTTTGAAGAATGTTTTTTTTCCCCATATCCTGAGATTTTTGTGAAGCTTTATGAAGCACTGTGTTTGAAAGATGAATCAAAGTTTTCCTCACGCAGAAGTCTAAGCCCTTTCTTGTTTTGAGATGTGTTTTTTGATATGTGTGCCCTTCAGTTTCATCACTTAATTTTTTTTCATAGAAGTTATGTTTATAAAAGTTATTTCTGTCAAACTAATGAACCACACCTGAACCCACTAATTGGATCCGTCGCTCGTGTTGCCATGGGAAGCTTAGTGTTACAGGGCCAGAGGGAACTTGTGACAATGGCAAAGGCTAGCAGAAGACTTTATTTTATGGAGAACAGAACAGGAACATCACTGGAGTAAAGAAGATGTATTATCTCCATCTTTCCTTCATGCTTCAAGCCTCTTTACAGCATTGAAATAAGAAATATAGTTAGATACCTCCCTGGAAGGAGAAGTACCGAACTGATACACGGATTCGGTGACACTTCAATGTTTTAGCAGATGCATCTATTTCACCGAGTTATTTGCTCATTAAAAATTTTTTGAAATACTTTAAAAATACATAATAAATTAATTTTTATTTTTCACTTTGAAATCGCTACATTACCTTTTAAATTTTATTGAATAGATTTTAAGAATCTGAAAAACAAAGCAAAATGTATGACGTGATCAAATACTAGCATTTTGTTTTCATGGTAACATAAAAATAGTGGGGGGAAAAAAGGAGTTTCCAGAAAGCTGGGAAAAAAGATTATTTGTCCAACTCATGATGCAAGTAATGTAGAGTAGATGCAAATTATTGAATCAATGAAAAAGGTTTGGATATGATTATAACACGTCATAAGAAATATGCAGGAAAGGGAGGATCATTTATTTTTTTTTTTTAATATGACTATATTCTTTAGTTCATGCTATTCCACATGTTTTAAGCTTTCACTTACAAATGAGTTCCTGTGTTTTTCCTGCTGTGGTGATACAGATGTCACGGTGCCGCCAGCCACCCTGTCACGTTGAATCTAGTCTTGCGGAAAGGTGTCCCCAGACAAACAATAACAGCAGCAGAAGTGGGACTGCCATCTTCCTGCGGCACGTTCTCCACAATGAGCACTTCACAGTCTACTTGCAACCATTTACAGTCAAACCTAATTAAACACAGGCACGTTTTGCTTTCTACTAAAAGCAAACAACCGCTGTATAATGGTTATATTGTTAACTTTAATAAAAAGCTACAAACTGTGAAGGATGAGATTCCAACAGTAAGGCTAAGTCAGTGATGTATGTACATAGAGTTTTGGGTGCAGGGTGGTGTTTAACAGTTCAGCTAGTCAGAAAATAGAAAAGGAATGTTTTGAAATTTTCTTATTTTTTTTTTTTTACACCTTTCCCCTGCCTTTTTCCCATTTTTACACTTAGGGAATATAATGAATAATGCTTTCTTTCCTAACGAAATCTGATGTATTTGTCAAAACTGAGTATATGTGTGTACCTTAAAGTGTATGAGTATACAGAATTTAGTGGAAAGCAAGGAATTATGTTGAAACACCGACACTTTCTTTCTGAACAGATGAAGAGTTTCTGAAAATGCTGAAAAAATATATAGCTTCAAACGTGATTTTTTGGGGGAGCAGGTGGGTGGGATTCTTAGACAGTTCCGTTTTAAAACGTTATATGGTAAAGGCAAGATCTAAACATGAAGCACTTAATCATTGTTATTCTGGAAACTTTAATTTGGTGCATATTGGTCACAGCTGTATATCCTTTACTTGTGCAAGGCTATGTGACACGAGGATGTGAACAGGGACACTGTTTTCACTGAATGCTGGGTGTGGTCTCATGTTTGAGATCAAGCCAGGAGGTTAAAATGCTGAGTGCACATTGGCCTGAGTTGTTTTTAGGGTCTTCTATTCCATAATTTCTTCTCCGTTTAGTTCTGATTGTTTAAGTAGGATCACTTACGCTGTTGGACACTCAGTCTAGGGTGGATTTGCAACACTGTGTTTACTCCTGACTTTTTTCTAATTGCTGATAATCAGCTCATCCCCACTGGTGGGTTATTATGGGTGGAGGAGTATCTCTCTTTTCTGTGGTCCTGTATGCAGAAATTCCACACCGTACTTTTCTCATTAGGAATGTATGAAACTAGTTCAAATATAATAACTAAGGGAATTTTTATATCTAGCTGAAACGTTTCTGTTCTTACTCACAGGCTGTTATAAATTTGGAACCTGAAATGAATGGTGAAAGTAATTTTCCATTTAAGTGATCCTTTATATGTATTTTGTTGAACATGGTATCCTCTTAATTTCTTTTATGTAGGCCATGGAAATTCACTTCTTTTAACCCTTCTTCTTGTGTCTTATTTTCTAAACCTTTGAATAGCATCATTGTCCCTTTTTGTTTGTAATTCAGCCACACAGTGATACGCGCCAAGCTCCGATCCCATGCGTTATTCCAGGTGTAAGAGTTAGTGATTGCTGTAAACAGCCAAGTGACTTACCTGTATCTCTGTCTTTGTTTCCTTCTCTGATCTTTTCACTCTAATTGTCGTGTCAGCAGATATACCTATAAAATATATGCTAATTGACCAGACCAATTAAGGTAATCTTCGATTTCTGACCCATGTGAAAATCCAAGGCCCAGCTGTGGTAACACATTCTGTTGCTCTGAATTGAAGTTATGTTCTTGGGACAGTTTTAAAAAGCACAAGGATGATGAGAGATCTCACAATGGCTACTAAAAGCTAAAACTTCATTATCAGAAACTTGAAACCTGTTATAACAAGTATTAGTATTTTTATTATATCAGTGTCTGATGCTCTAGCTATTGGTCCAGACTCTTTTTATTATAACATAAGGTACAAATACAGAAGAAAAAGATAGACCCTGACCTGAAGAACTTATAGTCAAAGTAGAATCATGAACAGAGAGAGAATGAGGGTGTCAGAAGTCTTTCATTAGAGTGATTGAGAAAAATGATGCATTTGGGGAGGTGTCAAAGGGGAGGCATTAAGAGATATTAGAGATACCAGTTGGAGTTCGAAGAATGGTTTAAAGTAGGGAGAAAAAGGCAACCTTGAACTTATTTCTGAGAAAAGCTTTTATAGTAAACCTTTGAGCACTACGAAATTCAGTGGACACTAAGTCTATGCGGTTGAACTAAGGATACTGTCTTTCAAAAGAGTCATCTGCTCATTATTCTTTGCCAAGTTGTTTTTGAGAAGACTAAGATTTCAGAGTAGATGAAAATTTTCTTTTTTTCACCACCATACCAAAATATGAATATCTATAGAAGATCTCAATGCTTTCAGTTAGCTCAAATGTTCTATTTGGGGTTTCATCTGTGCTGTAGATACCTTGTATAGACACTTATGAATCTTGGTTTAGATTTTGCACAGTTTTTATATTGATTCATGGAAGATGCTTATAATGCATGGTTTATAACCTTGTGGCTTTCAGTGCTTTTGATGATACTGTAGAGACATTCAGGTGAAAAGGGATAGACACTGTGAACTCATGATTGGAAAGAGCTTGTTATGAGCTATAAAATCCACATCCATCAAGAAAACATGAAAATATTAAAAGAAAATGCTACTTGCTCATAAACCTTTGGGAAATGGTCATATTGTCAACTATTGTCATATATCGTCAAATGTGGTCATATTGTCGATTGTCTTAAAGCTTCGGTAATTGTCAGGAGCTCAATGAGTTCTTCAGGTGACAGTGTTTGTTGTGTGGGAAGTTGGAGGTACCTCCAGGAGACTCTCCTGAATGTTTCTGTGCTCCTCCTGATTTTTCCCATCTTCTGTTGCTGGCTCCCAGCCGTTCCCAGCCTCTGCACAGAGCACCCGGGCTTCACCTGCACCTTTTACGCTGTTGCTTTCTTACAGGGAACAAGGTTGACTGGGGAAATAGTAGGGGAAAAAAACCATAATAATAAAATAAGACGTTTTATTGATTGTTTCCTGTTGGTGATCAGAAGCTAAGTTAACACCACATTTCCCCAAGCACTCCCTATAGGTCTTATTGTTAACAGACACCTTTGTAACTTTGTATTTAACTGATGGTGCTTTGAGTAAGAAGATTCACTTCTTACCTGCTTCTAGCAGATAACAAAGGAAAGGAACATAAAAATTTCGTTACAAATTTTCTCTAGCCATTTTGTTGCTCTGTAGATCTTTGGTTGTCTTCCCCATATCCCCTTTTCTCTGGGGACTGAAAGAGGAGGTTGCAATTGGGTTCCCCTGTCTGCACTCGTGGAACCTTGTTTCATGGGTCACAGATTTGTTAATCTGGGTCCGAGAGGTCAAAAGGGACAAAGAGCCGGTGTTTGGCCTGGGACTTAAGCAGGCTACCTGCTTTAAACTGAAAAAAAAAAAGATGAAATACTCCGGTAAACTTTATTTCTACTTCTTTTTTAAAAAGCCATGTAGGAAAGGGTGGAACAGAAAACTGGAATCACAGCAAAAATGAGATATATTGCAGAAAATATCAGTTGCCTTCTTTTTAGAAAAATTGTTATAAAGCTGTCAGTTTTTGGTTTTTGTTTTTTAGTTTTTAAGTTAAAATTGACATTTTTTTCTAGAAACATGAAGAAAATAATTTTTTCAATACTGCTTACAGTTGCGTGTTCTTTAATGGTGGAAAAAGATGGGCTGCAGGGGGAGGCAGAATGATACAGAAGATCATGCTGTGGAAGACAATTAGGGAGGAACCTATGGTGGATGTGTAATCAGTCCCTCAGGAAGGGGAAAGGCTTGATCAGAGAGGCCACCAGTAGTATGAGGTGTGAGGGACTCCAAAAAGAAGTCCCCCTTGATAGAGACAGGTTATATGGCTAGAGATAATCCATCAGGAATCCATTCCAGATGAAGGTACGCTGAAGAAGTGACCTTTTGTAAAAGAAAAGAGGAAATGGAGTTGCAGAAAAGCATCTTAAATATTCTCCCCTTTCCACAGTGGGAGGACAAGGGGGTGTTCCCAGCATTTGGGAGCTCCAGGTCTGGAGTCTTTGGGTTTTGGAAATCAGAAGAAAGTGAGTTGGCTCAGCCGGTCTAGTGCCAGCAAAGGGAGAAGAGAAGGTGCCATGACAGATTGTTACTGATTTGAATCCAGCGAACACTGTCCCTCATGTTCTCTATCATTGGGCAATGGCAATTGAAGATCTTGACGTAAGGCTGAGCACTGACTGAATGAAATTTGGAGACTTGGCTCTGTATTAGGAGAAAAATATACTAAAGCAGGGGATTAACTTGCTTAGTTTGATCTGATTTCTGATACAGTCACTGGAGTTTGTGATAGTTCTTAGCAAGATCAAAAAGCATTTTAGAAATGAGGTTATACAAGAGTTTTCCTGCTATGAAACCTTGCTTGACTGAACAAGTTAAGATTGTTCAGTATGTGGGTTGCTATCTGTTATGTACTGACAGGTATCTTTATTACCAGCACAGGCTGTTTTCTGCCAGTCGGAAGTATGGAAACTACCCAGGTTTCTGGTAAATATTGTCAGAAAATAATTACACATCACGTTGTGTTAAACACTTCTGTTTATTGGGGTTGTATCCAGTGATATTAAAGATTAAATCTGATTTTTAAAACTTTCTAGAATAAAATGTGTGGATCTAAATATTTCTGCTTTTGCGATTCCAGGAAGACGTGTGAACTATTTATTCAGTTCCAGTTTTTCCAGGTACGCAGTAGAACTGTGGATTCCTTTTATCCTGATTATTTGAAAATAGATGAGACAAAACTCTCCACCTATGTGATGTCTAACTTTTTCTTCCTTATCTCTGTTGCATTAAAGTAGCAGGTCAAGTTAGGGAATTTGTATCTAAACATTTCCAGTGCTGAAATGCAGACCTGGGACTACTTAAATTGTCACTGGGATTCCTCCTAGCTTTTTGGAGGTCCCTCATTTACACATACGGTGTTGGTTAAATCTAATGATTTACTTCTAAGTGAACTTTTCGGAATCGCAGAAGCATGTGGGCTACCGTGCCGCTCCAAGCGCGGTAGCGTATCTTCTGGTGCTACTGGGACTTAACAACAGTGATACTGATATTTTTCAGCCTGAGTAGCTTGAACTCATCTTGAAGTGTGAGCTGAAAGAGGGGCAGAAAGATGCGCAGACTCGGTAGGATGTGGCAGATTTCGGTCATAATATTGTGGGAAACGGTTCCAGTTTAAACAAAACAAATCCTCTAAAGCTAGAGAAATAATCATTAACTCTTTTGTGATACAGGATTTCTTTGGTTCAGAAGATATCATCTTCTATTATCCCCGCCTTAGGGTTTCAAGAGGGCAGAAATACACATGGTACTTGCTCTGCCACCTTAAACTTTGACTGAGGGAGGCAAGGGAAATGCTTAGAGCAGAGTCATGGGAGGGCAAGGTTTTAAATAAAAATTGCATTGCAACACAATGCAACTCTTCAGGAGTGTGTATCCTGTACAATACAATCCCTGTCCCTGAAATCTTCAAGGTGACCTCCCACTTGTGCTGAAAAAAAAGTCTTTGGGAGGGACCACCCGGCTTGGAACTGGAGCTGTAAGTGTTGCCTTGTAGGTCTAGTAGAGTTCAGGAATGTCCCTGTTTAGATTGCTTTGTATTTTTTGTTTTAATTGTTCTCGCAGCTCTGAATGAAAAAATGAACAATAATAGAGCTGTGTGAGATTGAAATATATGAATCCATAATAATTTCCCTCGGCTTTCAGGAAAGCTAAAGAGTAAATATCAAACCGCTCAGAATTAGTGATCTCTAAGTCTTCTGTCTCTTCTGACCCTTTTTAATTCTGGTCTTACATTGTAGGTGCCACATTGCTACAAAGCGGCATTTAAAGTGATCTGAGAGCTATTGTGGTGGTTTTGGGTCATCAGCTAGAGAGAGCTACTTTTAGGCCAGCAATTGTTCGTTCTCCTTTTCTGCCTTCTAATTTTCTTTCATTTTTGCACATATTTTTGTGTCTTTTATACAGTAGGCTTGCTCAAGGTTTAGAGCTTGTTCTCTTCTCGTTTGCTCTCGTTATTTCAAACTTAAAGAAAAATTAAAAGCGGGATGCTAAACAAAAAGAAACCAATTCTGTTGCGAAAGTTACCCAGGAAAACTTGTTCCACTGCTTCAGGTTATAATAGAAACTAATAGTTTAATCTCATTAATGATAAACTTTCTGTGGTGCTTTATGGTATTTTTTGGGGGGTAAGTTAAAAACAAAGGTGAACAACTTGAGTCTAAACGTTTCCCGCAGTCCCGCTGGTGACAGACTTCTGTTATAGTTTATGGTATTTTCAGGGCAAATAGACTAATGGCAAAGGTGCCTGTTGAAATCTAAGGTCTCCTCTGGAAATGGGTTAGCATTGGCATCTCCTCGATTTAAATCCCATGCATTCTGCTGTATTTTCTGCATTTAAAGAAAGTCAGATTCTCTCCCCCCCCGCCTTCGATGCAGTCAGCATCTCTTTAATTTTTTCCAATAATATTGCAGTACTTCACTACTCATTTTAAAGATAGATGGATTTTTTTCTCATAAAGAAGAACATTGTGGGGTAAAAAAACCCGCTGGATGTGATTTCAAAAAATGTCAAAATATGTCAAACGCAGAAACCACTCAAGGGTTTCATTAACTGAAGCTTTGGTGATAAGTGTCATCTTGTCAAAGACCCACCCATCTCTCCCAATACATTACCAAATGTACTAATTTCCTTGCTGAGCTTGATGTTTATTGTATAGCTGAAATTGAAAATGGTCGGTAATGGAGTGAGCTTCAATCCAAGACCAATTCTGAATCTAAATTACTTGCTTCTTTCAATAGCATTGACAGAGGAGAGCTTTGTGCACCTTGTACCTAATCAACCCTTACTGTGACCCTAAATTCAGCAGTCTTCAGAGATTAATAATAAAATCCTCAGTTCAAACAAGTATTTGCCCTGAACAAGTTGCCCATTTCTTATGCTGGAAATGAAAGAATGTGACATTTTTTAAAGCTCTGCATGTTGTGGACCCTCACTAATTTTTGCTCTTTGACCTAAGGAGGCAGTTTTACGAATAGAAAACCCATGTAGACCTGAGGTATGTGTTCTTAAAGAAAACATTTTTTTTAAGGAGTAATTTTAATTTTATTCTGCTTTAAAATAGAAATTAAATTATAACATCTATTTACAGGTGTGAAATAAATGCTGGACAGTATTTTTGTCCAAGCCCAAGTCGACTTCTGTAGAAGCACAAATAATTACGAGTAATACATTAAGTAAAGTATAGGTAATTTCTTCTTATTTCTTTTAGAGATTATAAAACCTTTTGAAGGTAGTGATTTGCCCACTTCCAAAAGTTTTCACTGGGTGATAAAAATGAGAGAGCTGTTGTATCTTGCCTTTGCTTTATCTATCCTACATGGAACAGGTCATTGTACAGAGTTCTTGGTTGCTAATTTGGACTCTGAATCTAAATATTTTGAGACAAAGAGGGAAAGCTGGCACTGCTGAAATCAACAGGAAAACGTCCTAACCAGAAAAGGCCAATGATGATCCAAACTGATGAGGCAGAAGGAAATTTCCTTTTGTTTAACAACATCCAATTTCAGTGCAGGAGACCATGACGTGGGCTTTAGTTGTCGGAAATGCCGGCTGCAAGCAGCTTTGGGAGAGGACTTTTCTGGCTGCTTTTGGTGGAATCCCAGAGTAGGATGGAAGGGATGGCTGGGTGATGATGTGGCACAGTTAAGTGCACTGATTTCCTTCAGTAGAGGGCAGTAGTGAGGTATGTGATGTAGTCATTAGTGTTTGCCTACTAATTAGGTGGGAAAAAAAGTGACATTTGAGATTAACTGCTCCTTATAGAACTATTTTCTTGCAGAAGGTGGCGGATTTGCCAGTGAAGCTCTGCAGAAGGAAATCCTTCAGCTTATGTTTTGCAGAGTCCTTCATTTTCCATAAATGTTTTGGATAAGCAAGAGTAAGCATGTCCAGAAGTTCCCGTGTCTCCTGCATCATCCTTTTTATTATGGGACTTATCAAGACCTTGGAAAAGGCTTTTGTTCCCCAACTTTCACATTGGGATGTACTGGGGGGAAGGTTTGGTTATGCTGAGTTGAAGACACCACTGACCCATTTTCTAGATACCCAATGACCAAGTCACATTACTGATTGCTCCCCCCGCCCTTGTAATTTGTTTTCACATTTCTGGGCCTTATTTCTTTAGTTTATATTTATATAAACTAGATTTAAAGTGGTCCATTGTAGTTATACCCCTGTTAGATCTGGTGTAAACGGTTTTCTGTCCATGTGCATGGTGCAGACCCAGAGATACAGAACACAACCTCCGCAGGGAGTCGCTTCCATCCCAGCAGAGTGGCTGGAGGGTGTTGCTGAATCCAAATCATTGCTTGGTAGCACTTGTGTCTTTCTTGTGCTTTGCAAAGATTTAAATAAGTAAATAGAAGATGGTGGCAACATAGGCAAAATTTACTACATGCTGAGAATCTCAGATTATGGGGAAATTTTTAAGATCATCTTGAATATTCATTTCAATGAAGAGAAGAGGTTGTTTTCCCGCACATAAGAGCGAGGTAGAAAGAAATGTGCCTGCTTATCATTCACTCATCTCACCTGTAAAATGGAAACTTGTTTCCTGGGCAGAATTGAAAAGTTCTTTAATGTTTACAGAACACTTTTGGTGAGAGCAAATAGTAGCTATAAAATGATGAATAGTTGTGTTTGTCAATAATCAGGTACAACAGTCTTGTCTCTTGTACTGCTCTTTGCTGCGTCTCAGAACTTCAGTCTCAATATTATGCCTATAGTCCATTGAAATAATTTATGAAAAAAAGCAAGCATGGCCTCATATTCATTCTTATGTTCCGCCCTTGTAGCAGAGCACTAACAGTTTGGAGTAATTGCTGAGAAAGCATCAACACTTGGATCATTTCTGCTCGGAATTATGTGTATAACCCATGTGGTGGTTGGTTTAGGGCACTAGACTGCACTTACCCTGGATGCTTATTGGCTGAAAAGGGGGATTGTGTAATTATTCTTCTGTCCTAAACCCCGATTCTAACAGAAAACCGTGTTCTTTCTGTACTTCAAGGGCCATTTCTTGACTATTTAGTGAATTGCTGCCACATTTCTTTTTGATGAAGCTGCGGAGTGCTTTATACTAATCTACCTTATCTCATCAGGCACGGGCATCCCCTGACCTCTCAGCTTTTTTGTCCGGGATTATTGTTGCCTGCCTCATTCCCTGCATTCCTGTTGCTCTTTTGAGTGAGAGTTATTTAGGTAATCCATACCTTCCTCAGATTGTTTCCGCTAGCCCCTTGTTTATGAGACTGGAGCTATAAGCTGGTGTAGATCACTGACACAGCTGAACTTCACTTGTAGTAAACCTCCCGCATATTGTAGCTATATTCTAATCAGATATTACTTCTCTCATTAACATCTTAATGCTTTGCTAGCCATAACTCAAATATCATGTGATTTTTACGTGCTAGTTTAGTACCAAATGGCTGTATCTGACAAACACTTCTAGTACTTTGTTGGCCTATGGCTAGTAGAAGGGCAGCTGGGTGGGGGCTTTTTTCTGTTATCTAAGACAGATACGATTTGAGGCTTAATTTGAGGCTTAAGCAAGACTTAATCAGCATCTACAGATTGCTTTGATAATTTATAATTCCATTTAATCTATGTATGCTTGTGTGTGTGTGTGTTTGGACACAGATGTCTTTTAGTCCTCAAAGTTGTTGGGTTTTTTGTTTATCTTAGCAGTAGCCACAGGGTAAGCTCATAGCTCTGAATTTGGTTCCTGTGGGGAACATAAATGCATGTATGGACATAAATGTATATCCTATTTTCCTTATGCACCATTTTTCCTTATAGAACCAGCCTTACCCGAAGCAGCCTCTGAATTCTGTGTAAGACACTTGTAGCATGAGTGTGCCACATTGCATACAGTAACTGATTTATTAAAATCTCCCAGTAAAGTATTGTATATATCACTTTACAGGCTATAAGAGGTGGCAATAATAGAACTAATTTTCATGCTGTCTAATGAGTTAGCAAACCATCACCATGGATTTTGCTATCCAATAATTGATCATGGCATCAATTATTCATCTGAGCTGAAGACAGAGATGGCTAATAGATGTCAGAGTCAATTTTCCAGCACACGGTTCATAACAGAAATGGTTCTCTGTTAGCACAATAGCAAACACAGGCACTGAGCTCGATCTATCACGCTCCCAACAAATTTCAAGAGACTGAAAAACTTGCAAGATTTACTAATATTTCTTTTCCCTGACTGTTATGGGATTATGTAAAGTAGTAACCTTTGGGTTAATAGTCCTAGATTTTGGAGTTATTTACCCTTACTTCTTAGCTGTGGGCGTTGAAGGATTTGTCATTTGGGCATTTTAGCTGCATATTTGATGTGTAACTTGAGGATTTCAAGATACGGGCAATGGTACTATGATAATGGGCAAGTGTGATGGGAGGTGGATAAAGGCTTCAAGGAATTCTGGAATTTAGAAAAAAAGTCTTTCTGCCACACCTAAGTATTTGAGGAACTTTGTTTTAATTTCTCTGTTGCACATTTTTATTTCCATATTTTCAAATTGAACTGGTTTTAATTCTTGCAACTTTTATATAAATTTCAGTTTTTACTTGTTATGTTTTATCCCATGCAAAAAGTGAAGTAGAAAAGCATGAACACAGAACATGTATATCTTCTTAAAGTTCTGAATTTAAATAAAATGTAGTTTTTAGCTGGTTTTATTGCAGAAGTATTGAAGTCTAAACTGTGGTTGGAGCCTAATTATACTACCCAGTGTAGGAAAACAGAAGAGATGCCCCCAACCCCAAAGAATTTATACTCTCAATAGACAGCCAAATGAAAGAGTGGGAGAACAGAAGAGGTGATTTGCCAAAATCATACTGGAGGCCAGTAACAGAGCTGCAGTAAAATTGGGAGTCCTGATGCAAAGTTTATTCCATAATGAATATTTTATTACTTGATGGACCATATGAATACAGTAAATCTAATTAGCTATACACCTTGGTGTATTGGGGGTCTTTATTGGCTTTATGAGTTATCAAGAACACCATATAGATAACACTGTCAAAAGGTAAAAGTGCTTTTTTCTCTTAAACTATATAAATTTTCCATGCTTTCATTTTCAGATAAATTAAAAATAATTCTATTGAATTCTAGGACATGGTTTTGAACCTTACCGAAAGTAAATGGAGACAAAGTTGCACGTCACTCTGGTGCTAGAGGTGATATTATTTACTGTTCCAGGCAGAAAGACACAAAGATGGATTTAAACCTGTGCCTTGGAGTTTTCTTGCTCTTTTCTCTCTGTTGGACCCCTAGTATTGATTGAACACATTTATTTCAGAGGCTTAAAATGAAAATTTCCTGAATAAATAGAAACAGCAGTAACTACATTTTGTGGCATTTATGGATATTTGCAGCTGTTTGGTTAATAGTAGTGTTTACAGGTACTGTCAGACGCTTTACTTATTAAAAAGCCCGAATACTTTAACAAAAGATCACAAAATAAAAGGTAACTTGGGCTATGTCCTTATGAGAGCATGTGTATGCAGTCCTGTGGCAGTGCTTCAGCGGGGAGTAATTCAGAGTAATGAATGTCAGAGTCTGACTTGTAAAGTTTGGTGAATGTTGTTGTTAATCTATCACTCAAAATAACTTACAAAAATTTTTGAGGGGTGTTGGATTTTTTTTTGATGTTATTATCTGCCCTAGGCATGGTAGTATTAAATCCTCAGCAAACATGAATTGACATCGCTCTATTAACATTAAAATGACGACAATGACTTACTGAGGATCAACATTTAGATTCCATTTAAGCATTTTTAGGATTTTGGATTTTATGTTTTAGATGCAATCGTGTAGCAAATAAAAAGCTAAAGGCATTGTTGAGATGAGTCGAAGTTACACATCTTTATAGCCTTGCGTGTAATTCCTCACACGAGCATTTTCATAATTTCTCATTCCTGCATTTAGTTGATTACACCAAAGAAGGACAGAGCAGTCCTAATGCTGTTGGGTAGTTAGTCTGACCAAGCAGATTGATCCCAGCAGTTCGCCACGTGCTCCTCACTGTCCTTTCCTAAGCGCGGTACAGAAATAAGAATATAAATTTGTGTGTGTCTGTGTATTGTGTATTCATTTTAGTTGTCTTGATCTGGTACAAAATTGTGTTAGATAACATTTGTAGATTTATAGAAATCATCAGGAAGAGCAGATAAATATGGATATATTGGAAATCAGGAACTGAACTTATCCCTAGCAAGGAATTGGGAAATACTTGAAAAAGGGTATGCTTTGAAGTCTCCGAAGTGGAATCCCTCACCTTGAATCACAAGGGTAACCAATGATGGAGAAACAAGACAAATGGAATGGAAAATGCATCCTGGAATAAACAGCTGGGGAAAAACAGAGTCCTTGAAAACAAATACTTTATTGATTTATCCTCTCTTTTGGCAATAAAATTTGCCTGGTGTCCCCTGTGTTCTCTCTGTAACAAGACCGCAGAATAATCTCAGTGTGTGCATGGGGTCAGTAGTAAGAGATGACAAAAAATGAAGTGATTTCTTGAAATGGAAATCGTTTCTCTTACTCTCCACCACATCGTGCAGAAGCCATGTTAAATTTTTGCACCAGCCCATGTTAAATCCAACAAATGCTGCTTGGATCCCCGTGGATGCCACTGACTGTCGTTCCGGCCTCTTCTCTAGAGGCAGGCTGTCTGAAGAGTGGGGAGACACAGGCGTGTTCCAAAAATCAAAGGCTCCTGTTAGAGGCAGCTGCCAAACAGCTGGAATAAAGCTGACAACACAATAAAGTTCTTCCAATGGGACCATCTCAGAGAATATTTCAGAGACTTTATCTCATTTGATCTCCTCTTCAGAGTTTTCCTATAGTTTTGTCAGTGGAGGTGACACTTCATACTCACGGGTTGCGCTGTAAAATCTGCAGGTAAAAAAATGTTGATTGTCTTTGGATAATTCATTACCAAACGTCAGAGAGAGAGTGCTGCAAATCAAACAGCATGAGGGAGGAGAATCAAACACTTTGCATGCAGGGGATATCCAGGAGCTCTACTGACAGGAATTAATCTTTATTCCAGCAGACGTTAGTAGAGGGAACCTAAAATGTTATACTCGCAAGAGAGAGAATTGGCTTCTGGTGTTTCATGACCTTATTTAGTCTCACTGAGAAATTGTTTGAAAAATTAATGCTCTTGTCTTACTAGGACCTCTCCTTTAGTCAGAGGTGAGATCCAAACCTCCTGCAACTGGGGATGGTGGTGGGGAAATAGGTCCGTTCCCTGAATCTGGTTTTCAATGTGCTCCTGTGGAAAGGACCAGTAGAGTTGGATCTGCTGAGCATCGGGAGGATGAGTGAGAATTGGCTGATTATATATATATAAAATTACTATCATTGTACTTTCTCAACTCCTCTCTCCATTGCTGGCTCAGCAGAAATATCAGCCCTTTTACTTAATTCAGCTGATAGAAGCGACAAGTAAAGCTTGTTAATTCGGGAGAAATGTAGCACGTCGGGGTAGATTCTGCCAACCTGTGGTTGATGAAGTCCCAAAAGCTAAATGCTAAATAATCGTACAAGTTTGTAACTGACTTTTACCTAAATCAGTTTTCTGGCTGTGATCTCCAGACTTCATTCACACTAAACAAAGCAAATTTTCACAGGACAAGTACTGCCAAATCTTACCTAATTGCTTAAATAAGGTCAGAGTTTGGAAAAATCAGTTTTCTTAAGTGCTCTGCAAATAATAATTAGATCACAGTGAAGTTGGTGGGACTATGTATAGAGAGGAGGAGTGTTAACTAATATTTATCTTTTGTTTCACGATCAAGTCATATTCCAGAGGGCAAAGGTGACCTACGTGGTGTGATCTAGACTCATTCTCATTATGGAATTTTCTCATGGTTTTGAGCTCTGCTCTCACAGTCACAAAATACTCACATAGTGCACCATTCAGCTGCTCAGTTTGGCAGAGCAGAGCCCTGCTTGCTGATGAAATTGCGTGCCCTTGTCAGCTTGCTTAGATGAGAAACTATTATGGGATGCTTTTGCACTGTTTCCTAAGTAGAACTGCTTAGAAGCCATTCAAAGAAGGAATGAAAATTACTTGCCTGTAACTACATATTTTTCTTCAAACTGGATTCTATGTGTTCACACTCCCTATTGATCTTCCCTTCTTTAAACTCTGAATTTAATTCTTGTACTTGGGTGGGCAGCATGATTTAAATTGATGAGCGTCACTTTGTCACATGTCCTATATGTTCTCGTACTCAAACAACCCAGGGATGAGGAGGAGAAGGGCAGAACTCCAGGGCACGGCAGCACTTGCTGCCATGGGAAGAAGCCAATGTCAGAGGATCAGCTGGCACAAATCCCCTGAATGCTCCCTGAAGAGTGATTAATCTTAATTTTATTCTGCAAAAATGGGGCTTGTTACGTTCTAAAGTATGTTTTATGTAAACCTTTTCTCTTTTGTGGACTGTACTTTGACTTAACAAATGCTGCTCTGATGAAGTTCTGGCCAGTCAGGGATTCTAAGGCTCTGTGAAACACTGGAATCAGGTGTGTTTGTTAAAAAAAATTGATTATTATGTATTGAGCAAGTTTATATCGGAGATGGATAGGTAGTTGCTTGGGTTTTAGAAGTAATATTTCATAGCATTGCAAAGTTGCACATCAACAAAAGGACTTTATAAAGGATATATTAAAATACACAATGCATTTACCCATAAACATGATAACCTTACTGTTACCGGAGCTACTTATTAATTCTTCCCGGAGGGAAATATTGATATAGAGCTGCCTGTTCGTTTTGCTCGGCTATCGTTACTCTGTACATCAGTCTCTGTGGTGAAAACCACAAAATGAATTTGTCAGGGGGGAGGTTGGGGGGATGAGGAATCCGGATTAAGAACCCATAAAGCCTGCATTTACATTGCAGTGAGTTACAAGTTGTGGGAGCTCCGTTGTTCTCACCCTAATTTAGACAGCATCACCTGCAGGGTATCAGAATGTTGTGTTACCACGTGAGGGTGGATAGTGAAAACAGAAAACCTGAGTAATAGCTTAAGTCCATACAATGAAAAGTGCCCTAAGGCACACTCTGAGGCTCCTTCAGTCTTACAGCCACTGTGTGCTCATCCACTCTCTGAAAATATCCATAACTTGCACTTATTTCATGGTTCCGAAGGGTTCTGATCCGTCCCAGGGGATAAGGATCTGGGAGAGGAGTGTGTTGTGGATACACTCCTTTTATCAACTCACTTTGCACTGCTGACTGGCAAAAGGGAGAATGTATGGTATTAATTAACTTCTTCAGCTTTATACTTCAGGGAGTGATACTTACACTAACCTGGTATCTCTGGGAATGGATGTGTGTGGGTATAAAGCCGTGTCACATCAGGTGTGTCTCGCAAAGTGGTCACGATCACAGAGAACCTGTCCCAGCAATGCAGTATGTCCTGGTGCTCGTGGCCACCCAAAACACAATGTGTGTGTTCTCAGTGAGCGTGGTGAACTCACGTCTTACTGGTTTCAAACTCTTGCTTTTAGTTTAACATGCAGCTGTAAAATGAATAAATTAATCCAAATCTGAAGTTCTAAATCTTTTATTTTTTCAGGACATGTGATAATACAATTTTTGGAGTAATTGGTTAAGCTCTGGCTTGTAAAACTCTGAGCATGAGATCCTTAGCACGTACAAACCAGCGCAGCTCCTCTGACTTCAGTGGAGCTCAGCTCTTGTGCCTCTGCTATCAATGTAACACAATTCAAGTGTGCAAATGAAATATTTCTATGTTTAAAATCTATAACATCTCCTAAAAACCCCCTAGCTTTCTCATTA
>JAOXNO010000052.1:1499870-1533503 GCA_028565335.1 Limnodromus scolopaceus | reverse complement strand
AATTCAAGTGTGCAAATGAAATATTTCTATGTTTAAAATCTATAACATCTCCTAAAAACCCCCTAGCTTTCTCATTAAGTGATCCAACCTACACCAAATCTCCCTGTACAAATAAGAAAGTTCCCTGTTTATTTCAATATTATTTCAATGACATTGCCACAACACGGGAGGAAGAAAAAAAAAATTGAAAATAAAAATATGAGAGTCATGGTGAATGTAGTAGGCACACAGAATATGCATATTTTTAAGTACTGCTTTTGTAAACATTGCTGGTTGGGAATTAATTTTATGCTTCTTAATGCTAGTCCACACTGTTTCAGTTCTAACAACAAATTGAATGAGATTTTTATGACAAAAAGAAGGAAGGTTTACCCCGTTCGCATCTTGGAGGTTACAGTGTGTTTAAACAGATATATTTTCTTTTAGTCTAACCTTGTCTGGAAGATATAGGAAAACTAATTTGCCTTATTTACATATGGCACAATCTATCCAGTATTCAAGGGTTTGTCAGAAACAGGAACATTGTGCATTTCCATGGTAACAGATGGCATGCTGACAGTATCTGGCTCGTTGCAGCTTCGTCTAGGCAGGCCAGCAATTAATCAGCCATCTACATGCACAAAATTCTTTGTGAGTGAATGGCACTGCTCCTCTGTAGTGCTGCCTGTGCTTTTACAATTTTTGTATTCCTGCAGGGCGAAGTACTTTTTTGTCTCTTATGCTCATTTTCTGTAGCTTCCAAAAAAAAAAAAAACCCAGTAAAGAATATGAAAATGGAAACAAGTCTGCACATCGTTTAGAAAAGACGTTATTTCTTCAGCGTATAAGACGTGTGGGGATCTTGTTTTTATTCCGTTGCTTTCCTTGTTTCCCTCTCTCCCCCCTACTTTTCCCAGGCGCTCTGTGCCATGTGTTTCCTTCAACGTCTTTGACACGGGCGAGGTTTTTTGGGAGCAGAAAACTCCAGAGGTGCGGGGACGGGACTGGGCATCGGGATGGCTGGTCCAGGGCTTTAACGCCACCAGGAGTGCTGGGGGGAACACAAGCCTCGAGCCACACGCTAAAAGCCCCTCGTTGCCCATTTAAATGGCATCTTACATCTCACTGTGTTTTCCAGCTGCGTTACACCATCAGGGTTGGGGAACTGACCGTGTTCCTGCATCAAGTGACTAATCTTCTTCATAATTAACGCAAGACTTAATTTGTCCGAGATCTTTCTCTGCCCCTGTTTGAATGTGGGAGAAAATAAGCTCCTTTGGATGTTTGCTTGTTCCTCGTGTATCTGGAGCTGGGTTACAGCTTTGCTGCTGGTATTCACAGATGTAGTTCCTATTGACAGCACTTCATGCCCAGCTGCATAACAAGATCCTTCTCCTTCATCTTCTGGAGAGATCACATGTGGGTTTTCCCCTTCAGGATGGTTATTTCCCGACTGCTGCTTTACCAAGTTCTAAGTGAAGCATCAATGTTTGTCTTTGATTTCAAAGTCATGGGATGGGGGGCTCCAGAGGGTTGTATTGATGAACCTGGGATCTGGTGGGCTATGCAGTGTCAAGGTCAAAATATTTGCAGTACAACTGGATCTGCAAATTTTGCTTATTTTTTTTAAAATCTCTCTGATACATGCCAAAGCCTTATCTTTGTGATGAACCTATATGTTAAGTAGGATTAAAGTTTCTTTTTGTGTTAGCCTATAGGCAATCAAAGCAAGGATGAGTTTTGTCTTTGTTAGAGGATTCATTTACGTGGATATAGCAGTTTTAAGAAGAAATGTGTTTCTTAAATATTCAGTTCATAGTGTAGCTGAATCTCTCACTGCCAATGAGAGAAATAAGAGACAGAAAGAATTTCGGCCTTAGTTAGGGAAATTCTGCTAATCTGACCTAAGATGGCTCAAAAGGAAATCCACTGTTTTACTTCAAATTCATTATTTTTGGATAAGTTACAGATATCCAGCCTCTGTTCTAAAGAAGTCATGGCACATGGAGCATCAGAATCAAGGCCTTTCCGGCTCCTCGCACCGCCCCGCCAGCGAGTGGGTTGGGGGTGCACAAAAAGTTGGGGACACAGCCAGGACAGTTGTCCCCAAGTGTCCAGAGGGATATTCCATCCTGTGTGACATCGTGCTCAGCAGTAAAACCAGTGGGGGGGTTGGTGGAGGGGCTGCTCGGGGACTGGCTGGGCATCGGTCAGTCGGTGGTGAGCAAGTGTTTTCCTTGGCATCACTTGTCTTTTCTGGGGTTTGTTTTTATGTCTCTTTGGTTTTCTCTCCCCCACCCCCTGCCCCTTTTCCTTATTATAGGAAATAATAGGAATGGCATTGAGGCCTGGATTGCCCACCGGAAATTATAATTCCTTATAATTATTAGTACTATTGTTATTTCTCTTTTTTAACTATTAAACTATTTTTATCTCAACCCATGAGTTTTCTCACTTTTATCCTTCTGATTTTCTCCCCCATCCCACCGGGGTGGGGAGAGAGGGCAAGTGGCTGGGTGCTGCTTAGTTCCCGGCTGGGATTAAACCGTGACAGAGAGAGAACACAACCTCATTATACCCTAAATGCTTACCTTTAATTAACTGGGGGTCAAACAAGTCTAAAGCCAAGTGATAAATAAATATCTTCAGTACAGCCTAGCTGTATTGACTTTGCTATTGGCTTATATTTTGGGTATTTTGGCTTTTTTTGATATAGTATATTGTAATGTGTCACATATGTGTGTGTATTACACTGTGAAGAGTGGTAGTTTGATGCTGTGTTCTGCAAATCTGTCTGAGAAAATCAGAGTTATTATATGCACTGCCCTCAGTAAAGCACTGCAAATATCCGCCTCATCCTGAAATTCACAGCCATGAAGGATGGAATCACTGTCACAGGATTTGGCTCCTTATGAGGAACAAAAAGTAAAAAGAGTTGTTTTCAATCTTTAAATGATATTTGGTGAAAAAGTCCTGATTGTGCAAGTTAAGTATATGCCTACCTTAAAACAGGGAAATAGCCTTATTGAATTGAATGGGGCTGCTGTCTCACTTATTAAAGCCAGGTGTCTGCTGAATGAATTGATGTGTTGAGGTCACAATACTTTGAAAAACATAAATAGTCCCATTTTATTTAGTACCCTGGGGCATGGCTAAGCCCAGCTATGGCATTTGCCGTTGACAGGGTTATATGTGCTTAGGTCCCAGTCCAGCCCAGTCAGAGACTAGTCCTTTGGAGCCTGAGATGGTTCTTACCTGACCACATCTCGTCCCGGAGCTGCAGCAAAGTGGGATTCCGAGGAATTTCCTGGGAACTCTGTGGAGAGGGTTCTGGAAGGACTGGAGATGTCCTGCTCGCTCAGAGTACATTGGATCCCATCAGTCTTCCCGCACGTGGACAGTGCTCAGGGCACCAAACAAGTGAGAACTGAAATTACCACAAGTGTATTAATTTATTACTAAAATTAATCTCTTTATTAGTGCAGCTGTGTATCAGGCAACGAGCTGCCATGTCACATAAACAGGATAAGGTTTTTGGTTGGTTCAGTGCCACAAACCGCTGGCTGGGGATGTACAGCGTAGTCACGCAGCGCTGGTCTGGGTTACCTGACATTATTCCGTAGTTCTCAGAAGGCTGATCGATGTGTTTTTGTGGAAAAGATGTACTTTTGTATTAGGATGGATATATTCAAATGTACAGCGAGAGAATATATAAATGTATATACCCTTTAATAACTTCCTGGTTCGTTTTGCTCTAGCAAACAGTCTGATTGTCCAATCTATTTTTAAAGAATTCTTCTCAACACAGGAGTCTCTCAGCAAATGTCTCATCCATAGACGTTTTAGTGCTTTCCTGGCTTTGTCACCTCCATTGGAGTAGCCCACCAGAAAGTCAGTGTTACAGCTCTGTTTTTAACTACTGCTTATAATTAATGTATAACAGTAGTATCTCTATCACTGTAAAAATATAAATCTTTGTAAAGATTTCTTTGTAGAAGTTTAAGAACTATGTCATCACTCTTCGTTAATTTTCATAAGATTTTGGCAGCATATATACATGGCTTCGTCAGAAATAGACTCACTGATGACTTTGGAGACAGTTTAAGCAGGAGAAGCATGAGCTGCTCTTTGCCAATTAGTATTTATGACCCGTACATGATCCTTGGTCAGCATGTGCTTGCGGGACTTTGTTGCTTATTGTGGTTTCTGAAATTTCAGCTGCTACTTCAGTAGAACAGTGTTATCTGCCTTGTAAGTTTTTAGCTTCACAAACAATTTGTAGGGTTTGCTTGGTGTTTTTTGTTGTTTGTTGGTTTGGGGTTTTTTTTAAGGTTGCTGTACATATCTTTCATTTGGACAAATTTTAGCCACCTCATGAAACTGCTCAGAAAACTTTTGGTCCCTTTCAGACTCCTTTATTTTTTCTTTTCTCAGTTTACAGAATTTTACTTCCTCTCCCTCTTGCTGCCTTTTCTACAGCCCTCCCCTGCCCCCCGGAATACACTAGGAAATATATTAAGTGAAATTTGGATTTTGCTGGAATTGGTCTGATAGGAAAGGCATTTTATACTCTGTTTTTCGTTCTGCTTTTCAGGGGGTTTGACTTGATTTTTTTTTTTTTTTATACATCTAGAACTGGTGAGGGGCTCAAAACCTTGTTTTTACTGATGATTATAGCTAGCTACACTGAAAAGAATAAGTAAGAACTTGATCAGTACAGAATTGTAAGGAATTTGTTGGATCATGAGGTCCATTTTCTTGGCATTACAGGTGACAGTATTATGTGGTTGCCACAAATAACGTCTTAATCAAATAAAACTGATTTCTCCTGTGAAGACCCTGAGTAAGGATGGGATCTTAAAGTTAACAGGGCTGATTTTAAGCTGAGATCCAGGTGTGATAAGATTTTTCTTCTGTGTGGAAGAAGTTAGGCACAGCACATGCAGCGCCCTCCACCAGCTACCTGGAATCTGCACGTGTGTCTGATAAGTGGATAAGGATTATTTCCATACGTTTGATCCCTGTACTGTTAATATGGAGAATATATCTTTAAAGAGGAAAATAAGTAAAGCATTTACTGAAATGCATGGTAATAATATTAAACGTTTTACTCATTTAGGCATTAAAATTCAGGCATCGATACTGAAAAATATCATCTCATCAAACATGTGGAATAATTCATACCTTAAAAAATAATTAAGACTAAATAGCATGAAGTCATCACAAGAGATCTTTAAGGATACATTTTCATGGTATCTTTAGGGTTCCTTACATTTTTACATCTCAAATTCCCAAACCTCCTGCTCCTCCTCCTTTAGACTTCATTTATCCCAGTGGGAAGACAGGGTTTCCTTGGCAGTCGGCTGGGTGAGGGGAAGCCGTGGGGCTTGATTTTGCTGTATGTGGCCAATTATGTTGACCTTTGTGATGGCAAGCCTGGAATCTTGAGTTTTCCTCCTATTTAGGACTCCTTCATAGCAGCATAATACATTGCTGCCATGTCAGTTTGGGGTCTAATATTTTTACAACCCAGCAATGCACATTTGGAGATTGTGATTAGCATCCTTAATTCCTAGAAAAAAAAAAATTTAAAAAGCCTTGTTAGAACTAGAAAGCTGAAGTCTAAAATAGTCCACCTGCTGTTCTAAAGAGTATTATTTTAGTGCCCTGGGGACATGCAAAGTTGTAACCTACTGATGTCAGGATTAGATTTTATAGGGCTTTTTTAATGTAAGTGTTTTTGATAACTTGGCAAAGCATTTTCTGTTGTTCATTTCTGTTTGGTGGTTCTTAAAACCAGTATTCCAGGATCCACAGAGACAATAGCTTATAAAATGGATGATGTCCCATTTCTGATTCACTGTAAGATGTTATTTATTTGATAGCAGATTAAGATGATTATCAACTAATCACAAGAGACAATTCTTTTTCCTAGAGTTATTGTTTCAAGTTGAATTTTACTCATTTTATAATTCTGTGGTGATGGAATGTAGTGGATTTGATTTTCTACTGTATGACTAACACCTCATAGTGACAATAACAACAACACAAAAAAGCAAAAATAACGTCAATATACACAAATTTGTTTGCTGTAACGGGAGTGTTTATGCTACCCCTTTTAACGTGCCTGAGAGCACGGAGGCAGAGGTGTGTGGTTTGTGTTCAGTAGTGCCTAGATTCACAACTGCTATTGCAATAAGACCCCCCCCAATGTTGCGAGATGAATCAGGACTCAGGTAAGATTTTTAAAAATGTGAATTTTCCCCCTGTAGAATTTAGGTTTTGGTACCGAATTAGATGGCCTTCCCTTCTGCAGAGTTAGCAGGGAACCATCTCCCAGTCAGAGGCCGGTGATACCGGGCTGCCTCAGCGAGAAATTTGAACTCAACTTCTTTTCCCTATTTGCAATTTCCCTATTTCTCTGTAGCAAACCACATTTTACCTAAAATAATCCTTCTCGCCTCACATTTAAATGTAACAATCTTAGTTTCTGCAAAAAGAGTTTTGATATTTTTTTTAAAGGGGGGGGTACAAGGACAAAAGGTTTCATGACCACATATGGGTGACAGCTGCCGTGAAGACTTCTAGTTTAAGGCAGTGCTTGTCTGTATGGACTATTATTCTTTTGGTTATGTTTGTTTTCCTCATTTAGATATTAGAGAAGGCTGTTTCCAAATCATAAACATATTTAGTTCTTCAAATCATAGTTTGGAAAATGTTTGAGAGCTAATTTAAACTTTTTCAGTAAGGATGATAGCGCTTATAGTAGCTCATTTATTCATTAACTGTCACTTTTTTGTGTGCAGCTCTAATTGCAAGCAGCCTATGAGTGTCTTAAATCTAAGAAGGTGGGATGTTTTAGAGGATGCATCTCAACTTTTGAGCTTCTAACTCAGAGAAGGGTTGTTTTCTGCTTGGTGATGCTTGGTATTACTGGTTTTCTTAATTTGATTAAAATTCTCACCTTTGCTTTCCCTCATACGAAGGTGAAGGTGTCGTTTTGCTCGTGTTCTGAGAGCAGTTGCAGAGAGCAGATGCCAGGTGTGGAATCCTCGCTAAACCAGATTTGCTTAATGCAAACAGTCACAAAGCTCGGCATCCGTGTGGTTCAGCTGAGCTTTCCCTCTTCCCTGATGCAAAACAGGGAGTAAAATGATGTACAGTCCTAACGAAGAATCTCGGTGATCCCAATTTGTCAGAGTGCTTAATTGAGTCTGTGAATTTGGCCTGTTGACTGATGATGATGAAGCTTCTCAGGGGGCCCCTATTAACAGTAAAATTATTTAATATTTTATTAATCAATTACTGACTGTTTTATGCGGATAATGCTGCTATGGATGGTCCATTAATAAAATGTGTACTAAATCCCTAGAACAATTTTCTACATGTTGAAAAATGACTGATTAATAGCAGACTCCTACTAAATGTTAAGAAAACAAAATGTACAATTTTTTTGGCACTAAAAGAAAATTACAGGTGACTCCAGATGAAATGATAATTAGAACAGCAAGTGGCACTGCGATGGAGCAAATTAAATCCTTTAGGTATCTTGTGGTTATTTTGGATGAATCTCTACTTTCTCTAATCACTTGGATTATGTTGTTCAGAGAGTAAACTCGTGATTGGGGGATTAATACCCATATAATTTGACTCTGGATGCCAAGAGAATTGTAACTCTCAATGGTAAATATTGTCAATTACCTATTTTGGTTGTATAATTTACAATGCAGCTTCCTGATAAGTTCTGATTCTAATCCTATCAATATATAGTAGTTTTTGTATTTATTTGTTTAGCTTGGTATGAAGTATCATTGTATGTTGTATCAGAAAGAGGAGAAGAGGAGCAGGAGTCCCCAAATCCCCTCTCTTCAGCTCATGGCTGCCACAGGCTGCACTGGGAGCCTTTTAGGGCTCTTACCTAATCTCTGTGGTGCTATATTCTTTCTCATCCCTCTTCACAACAGTGAAGAAAAATGAGATATTTTTTTTTTCCATCACAGGGATCACAACCACCTGCAAAGGCTTAAGAGCCTGAGCCAATGCCGTCTAATACATGTCTTCTCTCTGGGGCTAGATGAGGAGGTGAGAAAACCACTGGTCAGTGAAATACCTACCTTTGTTTTCTTATAAGGCAAGATACTTAAGGATGAGCCTGGCTTTAGAGAGATGATTAATCCCATTTTAATCGATGTGATTTAAGCCAGATATGTGCTGAAGTACCTTGTTGAATATTGGCGTGGAGAGTGATACACAGATTTTGAGACAGAGATATATAATGGATCTCTTTGTGGTGTTGGTTTTTCTTTCTCTATTGCCTTAAACAAAAAGGATACTCAGAGGTAATAAAAAGCTGATTATTAAGTTTAGGCATTTATTAGACACATTTGAATCTGTAATGAGTTTGAAGAAATTTTGGTACTGTTTGAAGTGGCTCAGGTAATGTTTTTGTAATGCTTATTTCATAGAAAAATATTGGGGTTTATGATGAGCTAAAAATACTTGCACAGTGGACAAGGAAATCTTGAACTCTCCAAATTCTGGGACAGGGTTAATGAACCGGGTACTGCTGAGTACTCTTGAATTAAATGGAAACTCCTTCACGACTGGGGAGTTGAGAAGGGAAATATTGGGAACCTGTTGACATAAAAACTGAAACAAAACAAAGACTTGGGGCAGGGGCCTCGGTCTAAAAGATTTTATATGACTTTCAGCTATTTAACAAGTAACAGCTTAAACTACAACGCAGCCTGATTTCAGCAAAAGCACTACTGTATATGTTTATCACAGATTTTATTAGCAATCAATAGCTCAGAGATATTAGGATTATTCCACATCTGGAGGTTGGAGGTTTTTACATCTATGTTTTGTTCCGTCCTGTGAAAGAGAGTGGATAAATTCACTGAACATCTCTACAGTTCTGTATTTTTCTGAAATGAATCAGGATTCAGTCTTGCCGGGATTGGGTTTTGTGTTTGTTTATGCATATTTTCAAGGCTTAGATAAAAGGATGCTTATTCAGTCTACCATCAACACAGCGCCGTGGTCTAAGGGGGAGGGAAGAGAACCCCCAGTATATATGAGGAATATATGAACTGAATCACATAGATGTTCTTTTATTTACCACCATCATTTATTTTCTATTTAAAGACAAATTAAATAGGAAATGAAAGAAAACATAATACAGCTCTGGTTGAGGCAGAAAATGGTAATTAAATCAGTGAACATCTGCATGACAGGATATTTTTTTAAAAAGGAACTATTTCTTGATTGTTACCCATTTTGATTTTTAAATAAGCGTGAGGAATCTAGGACCTCAGCAACCACTGGTTCTGTGAAAGTGCTGGATGCCAAATTGCATTTTGTGTCTTTCTGAAAATTATCCTCCTTGTGCCCGGTGTTTTTGTTGATACCTCAGTCGAAGGAGCCCAGACTCAAGAGGATGAAGTTGCAAGACGTAGAAGTTGTTGATATTCCCCGTTGTAGCAAAGACCTTCCAGTGTGTACTGACCTTGAGAAAATATTTTGCCGTGAGAGTAACTGCTGTGGGGCACATGCAGATTTTTGTTTCCGCACAAAATCGGTTCCAATGAGCAGCGTTTGCCACCGGGTGTGATTAATGACTTCTGTCTCCCCGTACCTACGGTGGCACAACCAGGCAATACTCTGGGAGTCCTACCGTTCCCTGAAGAATTATCGTCACAAAGAGACACTTTTTCAGTGATTATGCGGCTTTTTGTGTTCTGTTTAGGTATGAACAGGCAAATGTTTATTCCTTTTATACCGATTTCATCCATACCCCTCATTGTTCTAACTCAGCTCAAAAACGTATGGGTACACGCGTAGCCACGGTAAAAGTGAAGTTGAACTAAACCAGTAAAAGTAATACATACTGATTACATAATGTACAATAAAAGCATCCCAAATTCTCTGGGAGGGAATTGTTGTTTATGGAAGCTAAAATGCACCAAATTCGCTTTTTGTGTTACTATTTTGAAATATAGGATTTGTGTGTGTGTGTGTAGGGGAGGATAGTTTTGCAAAAGGCAACTATTATCAAGGTGCTGAAATTAATTGGCTGCTTTAATTGAGGTAGATTACTAGCTAATGCTTTCTTGAATACAGTAATTCTCCTATTAAATTATCTTTGAATAATTACCTGAAATTTCTCAGCTGCAGGGACTGATGGCTATTTAATTGCACAGTGATGTTGCTATATAATTACTTAACAAGGTGTCCTTTAATAGTTTAATTCCCCTTTTCCAAGAAAAAAAAACCCTGTAAGTATGACTTTTATTTTTTAAGTGCTGTGATTTTATTTATTTTTTTACAGATAACTTTGTATCTGAAACAGTAAAAGAAAGCTATTTGTTGACTTGCTTTTAAAAGTAAGTCTTTTGATTGTTCAAACATAAATTTGGGCTTCGAAGAGTTTTGGAAACAAAAATAATAGTTAGACATTCCTTTAGTTTCATTGTATTTATTTTGTGGTTTTGTTATTTGGTTTACAGTACACTTTGAAGGAAACATTAGAAGCTCAGATATGCAAAGTATTCATTGTGTGTTTGTTGAGCTCTGCGGATAGAGAGTTGTCCAGCTTAATGGTACCTCATGGGCTGAAGCAGGACTTTAAACCTGTATTTATTCCTCCTGGCCACAGAGGGGGAGGAGATTGCTGCTGGTTCCCAGCAGAGAAAACAGCGATTTGATTAAAGATGTTGAAACAAAAGGTTGGGCTGTTCAGGGATCACAAGAAAAATGGGCTGGGATCATGCTATGTGGCCTGAATTTCCTTGGTAGTTCAAGGGTAGACTGGTTTTTGCTGGCAAGAGATACCCTACATTGAACAACACAAAACTTGATGGCTGCAAGGGAGCTTGTTTTTAGTTTAGTTTATATAAAGGTTTTAATTTACGTGTATATAGATTGTGGGACCTGTACGTTACCCCAAAACATTAAGTTCTGAACTTTGAACAGAAGCAGTGGTCCATCTAAATATGAGGGCTTTTATATTTCCATTTTGAAACAGAATGATGTGTATATAGAGGTTACTGATCAGTACGAGTACTGATCACCATCTCCTCCTGGGAGCCTGCGCTGTTCTTCAGGGGCTTGGGACTTTGATTTTGGGCACACCAGGTTCCATCCTAAATAGCCTTCAACTTATACGGCAGTCTTTTACAGATGGGGCAATGAGAGCGGTGCAGAACACGTACAAACCAAAATATATGTCAGTAACACACATTTTTGAACCTCTTTGAAGATGAGTTCCAAAACCCCTACTTGTATTTGCCCCTTTAGGACCAGGAGAAAATGATCAATGCAGTATTATAGAAATATCCTCTGTCCAGAGGGATTTTTTTTGTTAGACAAATGTACGATCGGTGATTGATACCATGCAGTGGTACCTCTATCAGCACTGAATAACAGAGCAGGTTTTTTTAATGTCCATTGATCTTTGCAAGTCTGCTACGAGATACTCACTGCCTGATTTTCAGAGGTGTTCAACTTCGCGAGATGGCCAACAGCCATCAAATCAGGCACTAAAGATTAGATTTTTTTAAATCAGAATAAACTGATGTAGAGCTGTTGACTGGATGGGATTTTTATCAATTTGCATAAATAAGGCTGAAGATTGCGTGACTCTCTTGAAATATTTTCCCTAATGCTTCAGTTGGGGAGTGACAAACCCAAGAACAGAAATGTTTTAGCCCTTGATTCTTGTCCATCCCTTTTTTCTTCTAATTTCTTAGTAGTTTATGTCAGTAAGATGATTTTTCTTTTTTGGCTTGGGCCTTTACCTCATTCGGTAAAAAAAAAAATAAATAAATGAAATTGTAATCTTTGGAGAGTGCCCGTAGTCACTTCTAGCAGAGAAGGGTGGCCCAGGCCATATCTGGGACTGAAACTCTCCACAGAGGAGTTGAATAGAGCAAAGTATTCCCATCCTAAAGCTCCCTCGGCCTCCTGGAGATGGGTGCTGTGAAGGATGGGTGGTGGGACGGACAAACAGAAAGGTTAAGGGATGTATGAGTCCCCTCTCCAGAACATTTTGAAGTCTCCCAGAAGTATGTAAGCCTCTCCTCTGCTCCTCGTCCTTTCTTATTCTTTTATTTTTCTCCTGTTTTCTTTCTTCTTTGCTTTGACCTCTGCTTGTTCTTCATCTCTTTCTCCCCCCATACAAACCCTCCCTTTTCATTCCCCACTCTTTCTGCTTCACTCCTCCCCTCACTCATTCTCTTCAGCGTTGCAATGGTAGTCAAAAGAAGAAAGGCACAGAATTATCTGTTACTAAATGGGTGTTGCTGATGGAAAATTAGGGAGGAGGAAAAGAAGACTTAATTATCCATAATGTAAGGGTTAAGAAATAAGATTTTCCCAACTAACACTAATATGTGAGGAAATCCTAAATTTGTGAGAAATGTGAACATCCCTTCTTCCTTCATCAGAAGGCTCTGTAGCTGCAGTGTTAGACAAGGAAAGAAAGGGTCAAACTTTATGTTTTTATCCCTGCTTTCTGTAAGTAACCTGCAAAGAGATTTTTTTCCCCCAAGGTTGCTGAGCATCTGCTGCTCCAATTTCTCTGCTTCTTAGGAAGGATGAGGTGTAAATGTAATTATAATCTGTTGCTTTGAGATCCTTCTGAGAAAGACATGAAGCAAGCATAAGTTGTTACGGCGAGGAGGCAGTGTGTATCACCAGACACTGACTAGAAGACAGTCCATTAATTTTTTTGTTTTGTTTATTTTTAAAAAGGTATGCAGCTGATATGGAGAATATGTCAAGTCATCTGGATGAGTCAGCACAGGCAACACAAAGTGAGTTTGTTTGGGGTTTTTTTAAAGAAAAATATTCGTGCTCCAGGTCAATTTATTGCAACGTTACCTGCAGTTACAAACCCAGAAAAGTGCTACTAACGTTTTCTTAGGTTTTTATTAGAAATGTGACTGCACATCCACCTAGTAGAGGAGTAGATGGTTAAGCTGCTCTGTGTGTGTTTATCCGAAAAAATAAAAAAAAATTAGTCACTATATGTTATTTTTTTCAGCAATGTCCTTAACCAAAAAGCTGATAATATATTAACACTGGAGAAATCCAGGGCAGAAATAACCAAAATAATTTCTTTTTGTAAATATGTTTTGCAAATACCTCTGCATTGGCCTGAAGTCTCACTGACCTCTCATCAGCACAAATAAGGTTTTTGAAAATCAATTCTTTTCTGCTCGGTAGTGGAAACACATTAAACATTGTCTCAGTACGTAGGAGCAGACACTATTTTTGAGGGCATTTTGGCTTTATGTTTATAAATTAGGAAGAATGGGGAAAATGTCCAAACAGCCTACTGTAAAATAAAAAAGGTGAATCCAATTGCAGATTGATTTTACCTGGAGGGACATGCGAGATGATGTGCAGATGCTTAGACCTTCTGTGACCCTACGCGATGCTCGGGGCCAGAGAGTGATTTTTCTGAAATTTGAGAGGGGAATTAACAGACAACATAAAGTCGGCGGCAGCGGTGTTATAGTCAACTTCTTTGCATTGTTTCATAAAGAAAATTAAGCAGAGGAAAAGATTGTGGTCTTCCTTCTGATGTCTTGCTGCTACAGGTGTGAGATTTGCTCAAGCACCCACTGAAATAAGTGGTGACGTTTGAGTTGCACGTGGTGGATTTTGTGTTAAGACCGCACGAATGTGGGGTCCCAGGGAGGGAGCAGCCAAACTGCTCTCAGCCGTTGCCAGAAACGGGGTCTCAAAACCAGCTCCTTCCACAAAGACCAGTGATGGGCAGGGTTTGGTGACTCAGTGAATCCAGACTGTTTCCTCACCTTTCTGTCAGGAATCAATGCTGTCCCCTTAGGCGTTAAATGAAGAGAAAGTGCTGCTCTTTGCTCTTTTTGAAACTCTTTCTTTTTTTAAGACTCCTTTAACACAGGTCATCACCTGCCCCCATAAACTCTATTGCTTTTAACTTCCTTTTAGTGCCAAACTTTCAGTGCAGTGCTTGGGGTGGGAATGGCTTTCCAATGAGGAAGTATGTGATTTCAGTTTAGGATTCCATCCTCAACTAGTAGATTGATGGAAAAAAATAGTACTTTTGTATTTTTTGTGGTTTTTTTTATAATTTTGTTCTTTCCCCATACCTCAATCAATGGGAGCTATGGTTTGGAGTAGAACAGAGCAAATAAGTTATTGTTCACTTAGTGATTACAAAAGTTGTACATCGGCTGGGATATTTAATGCTTTTTCAGAATTAGATGTAACTATACTGTTTTTAAAAAACCAGAAAATTTTCTTAAGGTGGAAAATCCAAATATGTTGAAAAATATGAAATTAAAACATTTAGTAGTTGGTTTGTTTGGGTTTTTTTTAGTGGATCACTTTTTCTGCTGAATGAAGTATGAAGGTGACAATGAGTGTTGAAACCTGTGATATACCTTCAGGGGATGGGGTGAGGCGAGTCCCATGGAAGGGATGATGGGCAGTGCTTTCCCTTGTGAGCTCAGGGAGTAGGAGACCCCAAGGTTTGCATGAGGGGACAGCAAAGGTGACCAGTGTAGAACTGGAATCCTGCAGCTCGTGTGGGGGCTGAGGTGGAGGGAGGAGCACGCAGCACCCAGTGATGCCTTCAGGCTCAGAGAAAGAAGAATTTCCTGGGGACTGGGCAAAGTTACTTGTAAATCAAAAGCCCCTGAGTCTGCTGGAAACAGGCGTGGAGGCCAGGACCCGTCTGTAAAGACACAGTGGGCAAGGTTAGAGGTCTGAGTGAGTCATCTCTGTTTCAGTTCTGTCCAGCTTTACTGATATTAAAAGAAAAATAACAATAATAAGGGAGAAATCCCACTTGATACCAGCTTAGTCAAGAATCGCCCATATAGAGCTGCTGTAATAGGAAACACATAGGTTTGTACCAGTGGAAAGTGGCGCTCACTTTGTGTGTGTGAAGAGTGCATTTCTATACTTTATATATTTCATTTTCTTTAACCTTATCACTTAATTTCATTATTATTTAATAGTTTTTCTGGAGGTTACCTCTCTAATATCTATCTTCAGTTGCCTGATGCATTTTAATCTAGAATGGAAGTAAAGTTCTCGGATCTAAACTTTGCAGCAAATACCTCAGCCTTTTCCTGTCTCATGATACTTTGTTCATAGGGCTGCAGTTCTGGACACTTTATGCTAGAACTGAGGCAGACTCTCTTTTGGTGTGGAAAGATTGGGGTTTTTCCTCCTACTCCTAGTGGTGGGCCGGTACTTGTTTCCCTGGCACTTCATGGGGTGAGGGGAAGACAAATTTTGGCCATCAGGAAGGTTCAAAATTAAACATTTTCTAATAAAACCCATGCAGACAAAGTCCTCAGACGTTGCAGCAGTTACATCTGATGGCAAATTTGAAAGAATGCACATATTCCTTATTGTCAAAACCAAACAGCAAAATTTCTCTACCTTTAGATCTAGACCTTGGTACTCGGAAAAATCTCAGAATAAAATTATAGTTAGAGTTCAAATTAAATAATTTGGATCAAACACACTAGGTTGAACTCGGGTCCTTTGGATAACACAGGTGGAACTAGGTTTTCTTTTGTGGATCTTGGGGAAAAAATAAGATATTAGTTCCTAAATTCCATATGAAGATGTACACAGCTCCCTTCCTTTTCATAGCCTCTTGGGATTTTACTTCACACGCCCTTCTTTTCCTGAATCCCGCAGCTTTCTTCTGTCTCAGGTTCTGGATACTGACTATTCACTTCCCTGTAGTAAGGAAAGACTTACCTTGTTTCTGACATTCTGGGGAATTTTTAAGTTCCTGTTATCTATATGATAAGAGATAAGTTATTTGTGCTCAAAGTGGTCATAAAATATCCTGCCTTTGATTCAGATTTACCTCCTCTATTTAAAAGATAAGGATCGAAACACAAGCTCTGCGTGTGAAGTTGACATATTCATATGCAACTATCACATCTCAAATATCAAGCCTACAATCATTACAAAAACCTACGGTGTAATTCTAATTGGCCTTAAGCCATTGCCCCCCAAATTACCGATGATATTAGAATTACACTGCTCTCTAGGGACGCTTAGATGTCCACCTCAGATCGTGCTTCCAAACCCTGGTTTTATTAATAATAAAGGAAGCTTTTTTCTTTTCTTTTGTAGGCATGAGGTAGAGTTAGGACAGATTTAACAATGTATCTGGCATTGAATCTAACTATTAACATGATTCTGGCATTGAATGTAACTATTAACATGACTCAAGAGAAAACAGCCTCCTTTTAAATTTTTCAAACTTTTGTAGATCTTTCAATGAAAAGTTCCAGTTATCTTTATTTTAATACATTCCTTTTGAAACCTTGAAGATCCTAATATTTGGCCTGAAAATAATTTGGTTTCACGTTATTGTGAGTGCGTTTAAAATAGTGATGCTCAACAAAGGGAGGGCAGGGGATGGTTTGAGGCCCCCCCTGCCCCTGGTCCCGGGCTGCGGTGGGGCCACAGCCAGGAGGGGGCACAACGAGCAGCTTTTCCCCTTAACCCTTTGAAAAGTTGATGGCATAATCACAGCAAAATTATGCAGGGTTTCATCCAGCACCTTTTTATTGCACTTCTAACGTACGAGTGAAAGAGCGGCAAAGAGCCTCAGTGTTACATAATGGACGAAATATGTTTTAATTTTCTTTTCCCTCGCATCTTTTTGCATCTTCAAATGGTACTTACGACTTAAAATGTCAGAATAGTTTTCCTTTGATAATAATAAAAATCAGTTTTGCTAGGTTTTCTATAAAAACTTGTTTCTTGTATGTTTTTTATGTGGAATAATGTCAAAGTTTGCTTGTCATGCGTATGGCCCGTGGGCACGGCATTCACGCCCGAGAGGCGGAATCGCATCTATAGGTCCCGAGGATATATAAGCTCAAAGTAATTGTTAGATAAGACTTTTTTTTTTACTTTGGGCAAGACTTTTAGCACATTGGGCAATTAAGCATTTGTGTGCACCAAGTGTGCGCTCAACTGCTTGTATAATTTGCATGAATAGCTGGTTGCACACATAAGTACATAATTAATTAGCTGCCTGTGCTATTAACTGCTGGGGATGTACAGCTCTGTCACTTCGCTTTTTTAGGAGCATTTGGGAGACATTTTTTGTGCTTGTCAGATACATGAGTAGAGAAAGAACGAACAGTAAATATGGCACTTTGTACGTATAAGTATGATCCATACAAAGCTGTTGTCTTCCTAAACCAGTAGCTGCTATTTTAAAAGTACTACTTAATTGCAAAATGTTGAAGAACCATTTTCAATCAACTTCTCCTCATGCCGACCTGTAAATCCGGCCAGTGCTGCCATGTGCGACTTTAGCTCACGTGTTTAAACCTTAGTAACAGTTTTTACGTCCAGCTCTGCAGTGTGGTAAGATACAAGGTGTTCATAACCCAGTTCTTAGTTTTGAACGGTGAAACATTTGTGAAGGAGATGAGCCCAAGAGCTGAAGTCAACTCAGGTTCCTTCCTCACCCTCGTTGGGCTTTGGCTGAGGCTCATCAGAGCCAGCGCGGGCCAGGGAGCTTGCGGAGGCTCTTTCCTGTGAATGAATGAACCATTTATAATTGTATTTTGTGAAGTGCGCAGCCGCCGTAAAAGCTATGAGATTATTTTTTTTCTCTGAATTGGGTCCTTTGTAGTGAAATGCGGAGTTAGTGCAGTTATTCCTCCTGCTCTGCTGTCGAGGCTGGAAGGGCCCGGCGGAGGCTGTGGACGTGCGAGTCCCTGGCGTTTCCCTCGTGTTGTAACTTCCCTAGTGCTCGGGGAAGGCACGAGACGGGATCGCACCCAGCTCACACAAGAAAACTTCAGCTCTTCCCGAGTGATAAAATTCAGGGCTGCAAATAGTGCTGTTACGTTAATTGAATTCCCTGCTCCTTTTTTTCCTATGTGTGAGGTTTAGGAGCAGGAGGCTCAGGCGGTTCTGAAGCAAGAGAGATGTGTGTCGACTGCTTATTTGTTGCAAACCAACAGCGAGTGCTGCAGCGCTTAGAAGGGAACTATAATTGCTCTAAGCTTTTCCTCTTCTGGGGTGTATAGCACTCTGATCTTCATAATCCTGTGTATTGAGAAACTGAATAACCGTCGTCTTGTTTAAAGTAAAGTGAAAAACATCAATTGCGTCTCTCCTCCCTGACTCTTACCCTGGCAGTGTTGCCTTGAAAAGCAATTTTCCTCCAGAACCGCTGACATATTAGTATCCTTAAAAATAAAAATATTGATTCATTAGTCCTTCAGATTCTGAAAGCAAATCACCATCAATACTCTTTATTTGAATATCTTATATGAACATAAAGAAATAAAAGAATATGCTCGCTAATGGTGAGGTTTGTATATTTTAAATAAAATGATGTACTTTTCGTATGTGACATTTGTGGTGGAATGTTCCTTTTGATCATAATTAAACTTCAGCATTAAGGTAGCTGTAATAATCAACATCCCCCTGAGAAGGTGCATATTCCTCATACAACTCCTCCTTCTAATTTTTCTAGCCAGGATCTCCCTACATATTTTATTGCAATGTCTTTCCATTGGTATTTTCCTTCAGAGTCACATTAGGAATAACTAACAGGCAAAATACTTGTACACACGCTTTAGAGGAACAGAAACAAACAAATAAACCCCCGCAAGTAATTGTCAGCCCATGTCAGCAATTCAGTTATTAGGATCACATAAACCCATGTCTTATATATTCCACCCAGAATTGTTTTAAGGTCCTTGTATGCATAGAATTTTGAAATATATTATTTGAATATAAAAGTAGATTATGTATTTCCCCTGTGGCTGGCCAAATGTCTTTCCAACAAAGGGTAAAATAAGAAGGCTATTTTTTTGTGTAAAAGAGTGATCTTTTTAGTCATGCTTGATTGCTTTTTCAGGACTGTCTCCATTTATAATGAGATATTCTTGGACTCATTTGAACCAGAAAGTTTAGTAAAATTGTTACATTTTTACATAAAATACCTTGAATTATTTAAACTGCCTCAAACTCAGTATTTTTTAAATATACATGATATAGATTGGATTTCTTGCGTCACAGACTGAACGTGTCATAAAATTGAAATATATTTAGCATATTTACAAGAAATATTTGTTTTAATCTTTCATACTTGTCAGCACTTCACACTAATTTAGTCTTATCTGCTGCTGAGGAGTTACAGAGTAAAGGCTGCACTTGTTATTCAAATCCCTGTTAATGTTCCATATCATAGTTTGGCAAGAAAGCCGTTCCTGTATTGGCCTGTGATACAGGAAAGTTTTAATTATCTGCACTTCTCAGAGAACTTGGCCCAGGACGTCTGTGCTCGAGTGCTGGGAACAATGGTGTGAATTTACTTTCCTCAGCAGTTTAAAATGGCATTATAAAATGTGTTCTGTGATACTGTTTTTAAAAGATCTGATGTGCACTGAAATGTGCCCAGCTCGAGGTAAATATGTATTTTTATTAAAACCACAGTGCCCGGATAAAAAGGAAAGTAAGCAATGCTTTAGAAATATTTATTTGTAGTTAAAGATATATTTCACATTAACTAAGTTTGTGTTTTACAGTTGGGAAATACACAATCATACTTTTTGGCTTGAGTCTAGCTCTTGCATTACTCTGCATTTAATGTTTTCAATGTATTTTGTAAAATATTTCCTTGTAATATTAATAGAGCTTTACTTAAGCATGTCTGTACTTTACAGGCAAAAAAATTCCCTATCAGCTGCAGATCAAGTAGCAAAACCCTCCAGCAATTCTTATTCAAAGGAACCAATTGTCTGATATTCCAAATTTTATTTTACAGTATATTCTTCAGGCAGCTCGAGAAGCAGCTCTTTCACTTCTGAACCCGCAGCAAAAGCCTGTGCCTCATCCCTCCTGTAATTGTCCATTCTTTTTACAAGATTTATTTTTGCCTGCGGTGCTGGACTGAAAAAGTCACCCAGCTAAAATGTAGTTACTTCATTTCCAAGTAAAAACAATAGTGTTTTCATGTCCATACTTATTATTATTCTGAGAATGTACTAATTTGTTACATCCAAGATGACGGTTAGTTTGGGCCATGAAAGGGGCACTGTGCCAGCCACCGCCGGGAAGTAAAAGGCCTCCTTTCATGGGAAGTGGTGGGACAGAAAGTAGCCCGCCGAGCGCGTGGGGACGGGGAGGCAGATTGCCAGCGGAGTCATCCTCGCGCCGGGCTTCGCTTGCGCTGGGCTCGGAATGGGGCTAAAACCACCATTTCACTAAATGTCGGCGTGGGCAGCCAAATTTTCAAACCGCCAGTGCCCTAAGGAGCAGCGGAGAACTGTTTTATCCCTGCGGGCTCCAGTTGATGTTGCACAAGGATTTTGCATGTGCTCAATGCATTATCATTCTTGGCATTAAGCTTAGATAATTGTCTACTTATATTGAGCCTGTAATAGCAAAATACAAGTGAAGAGGCATGTTTTACAAAGTAAAACTATGAAATAGGTTTAGCTATATTACTATGGATTTTTTTTTTGTTCTAGCCTACTAAATTTGAATGAGAATGAAGTATGATTCTATACCTTAATTCTGCTCAAACCAGGGTGGTCTCATAATTTTGTTTTACATGCATGACATTGCTTAAGGTCATTAGTTGTAAATCTTAGTATAAAAAGACTGAAAATATATTCAGTACTTTGTAGTTACCGAATACATATTTAAAAGCCTCTATGAAAAGTCGGGACCTACATGGCAGATTTTCGGTTACTGAATGGTCAATTTAATGATGTAGATTAGCTGTATCTAAACAGTAAATGGAGATAGGCTGGTGCAAGGCTTTGATGAATCTCTCTGATGCATATCCCAGTTGATCAATTTTCTAATTTTAGAGATGAGTATTCTGCTTTTCAATCCTAATACACTCTCTGGTTACATTCGATTTGAAATTTAACTTAGATCAGGTATAACTTTCTTTACGTTTTTTTATTGTTTTGCTGTAGCGAGTCTAAAACACAAATCAAATTTGAACTTGGCCTCTTTTCAGTGAATATTTTTTTCACTTATTTTTTCTCAGTGTTACCTGACTTCTAATTAATTATTTAAATCACCACTCTATATTAAAAAAGAGCCTTCCACATTACTTTAAATGTTTTAAAGGAAAGTGACTTGAGTTGACAGATTTTGTTCAGCATAAGTTAAATTCAGCCATTAAGAGTTTAGCAGCTAAAACTTTAATAGAGAAAAATGACTTCTTTACCAGACAGATAATTACTGCAATAGCTGGGCGTAGTACGACCAACTGGATTACGTATATAAATTCTGTTCACACATTATCTATTGAGAATAGGGAGCTTTTATCTAAATATTAAGAAATATTTAAATATTTTATTTAGGAAAAATCCTGTTTTGTTTTTAGTGTTCATGTTCCTGGAGCTGAAGTAGTTTCTGCAGATGAGTGAATTAAGTTTTTTTTTTATATATATTTTTTTTCACATTTTCAACATGAAGGCTACTAGTGTCAGTCCGTTTGATAAAATATCCTCTCAGACACATGCAAATCCAAGTAGGTTATTGAGTATACTATTAATTTTGTCTTTACAAATGCAGGGTCTTTAACATAGAGAATAATTAAATATTTGTAATAAAGCAGTTAACTCGAGCAGTTTATTGCTGTGATTTGCAAAACTGCATTGAAGCGCTCTCTTTTCATTTCATTGATGGGGGAACAAACATTTCTTTAATAAGGCTGCAGCGCGGTCTAATTTTGCTGCAGAAGCTTAGATAAGGATCAGGCCCCCCCTGAATCACTGCGCTGACCCCTGACATGGAAAGTGCCGGAGCGCTTTGGCAAAAGCAGAGTTAGTCATTCATTATTATGCGCAGGACTTTCCAGTTCTAAAGGGGCTCTGTGCTTTCTCTCTGATAGACTTTGTTTGTTGGAAATGAGAACTGTATTTTGGCAGTAAAGGACAAGAACTGAAGCAACTCCGCGGGCAGACTCATTATGACATAATCCTTCATTAATCCTTATTCTCTATTAATAGATCATGACAGAAGTTTTGCTTTGGTTGACCATCTTCACCAGCGAGCTCTGAGAAAGCATTAATAGACAAAGGTCCAAACTCGGCTTTTAGAGCTATCATTTTATTTACAGTTCTAAGAAAGTACGTATTCTTACCTTGGAGAAGTTAGTACACAAAGCGGTCTGTTTTCTTCAAGAGCAAGCTAGCTGTGTGTCTTAGAAATGGGATTTATCTGTTGGAAAATGGGTTACTTATATCGCTCACCTGGCAGATAAATAGACTGTAAAAATTAGGTGTTGATTGTAGACTTGCTTTAGGAAAAATATCAGGATGCAGGACCCCGTCAGTGGTGGGGGTGGCAGTGAAAAAACAAAAAGGCCACAGGGATAGAAGTGGCGTGAAATGAATGTGGCAAAATATGACCAAGAGGAGGAAAATCTGACGGCTTTTTGCTTCAGAGAAAAATCAGGAGACAAACCTGGAACATAACCGTGGAGTGTTTTGGAATGTGTTTTTGTAACAGTTACAAAAAAATATTGAAGTATTATTTATTATAAGAAAAAAAAAATATCTAAGTCAAGAATAACAAGGTCTGTATTTACCTGATGCCACAATGTATGGTCCTTGGTCATTGTCAAGCTCTCATAGACAAGCAGTGGTGAGGAAAAATAAGCAAACTAAGTGGTTTTGGTGTATTGTTGACTGTTGACTAAGTTGCGCCTGGTTCTTGTTGGAGCTGGATTTGTGTTAGATCTTGGCTGAGAACTTCCAGAGCAGTTTGCTCATCTGTGAAGATGTTCCTGTGAGGCTGCTGGTGACAGAGGAGGCTGGTGGCTTTTGTTATACAAATTAGGCTTTGTAACAAGTATTAATATTTTCAAATATAATTTGAATATAAGCCAAAATGTAATTTCTAAAACAACTGCCTGTATTCTATAAAAGCTGTACTGCAGCATTTCTTCTTTTAAACTGCAGTGATCTCTGAGATTTTAGTCATTTAAGAGAGTAAACCAAACTCACCTCCATTGCCTTCCCTGAAACTATGCTGATTTACATCCCTTGAGAATCAGATCAATAATTTTATTACATCTTCTTATGCTTTTGTATCTCTCTGTTATGATATTTTCTCTGTAGTACCATTTGGGGGAAAACGGTGTAAGAAAATCTCAATGTTTGAGAAGCTTGAGGAGAAGATTTGGGTTTTTTAACACAAAAAGTACATAGGATATTTGAGGCACTTCCAGGACACAATGCCTGGAGGGACAGGCAGGAAAAATAGTGTATATCTGTAAATATAATAATTATTAAGACAAAAATTTATTTGCTTTTAGCAGAACAATATTTTATATCTGAAATTCTCTATATATTATTATTTTGTGTAACTTCTTAGCTTCCTGGCTTTTCTGTTGAGAAGTATGAAGTAGGAATAGACTGGTTTTTTCACAGGGAAGCTTCACAATTCAAATAGAGGAGATAATGCAATGTGGTTTACAATTTGTAATTTTTATTGCTATTTAATGTAATACTTCACACAAACAAGCTCTACACTTGCTACATACTGTGAGAAACTTGTCAAGGTTTCTTTGCCTCTACAAGTAGCATTTAGTAATTCAACTTTTCTGCTGAGAATTAATTTTGATCTGCTTTAGACATAAACATGACCTTTCAGATACAGAGGTAGAGAAGAAGTGGGAAAAGATAATTCAGAATTTCTAAACTATTTACATTGCACTTTTGTTTTACACTTTTTTACTAATATGTGGCATCTTAGTATTCAACTTTTCATTGGACACCGTGACGGGCTCTAGGATGTCAGACTGCATCAGTGTATCATGGGTTTAAGTATTTTTTTCAGAAAATGAGGTAGTAGGTATGATGAATTGCAAACTGAACGATATCATGCCATTGTGAGAAAAACAATATTCTGGATTATATTCAGTAAATTGTGAATCTCTGCACTGCTTGTCACTGACGAGACCAAGGATAAGAAATAATAGACTTAAATTGCAGCAATAGAGATTCTTGGTTAGAAAGAAAGAGGATCTTTCTAGCAGTTAGGGTGGAAAGTCACAGAAATAGTTTACCTGGAGATTTTGGAAGTCACCATCATGACAAGTCTTTTAACAGGTCAGGCAACATCTGTCAGGAGTGGTGTAATCATAGATGGTCTTGCTTTTGTTGGGGGAGTTGAGGTTGGACAACAGGAGAAAGTGAAGGCCAGACAAATTAAGGTTTCCGCCAGCCATACTCTCCCTAAAAAAACCTGTGGGTTCTTCAGGTACCCCATAATATCCACAGGATTCCAGCATCTTCTCTGGGCTGTCTCTCTGTATGAGAAGTCAAAGAAGCAGCATAAGCCACAGGAGACCTCTATTCTACTTCCAGTAGAAAGTGGCTTTGATGATAGAGGTCATAGTTGCAGGCACAGCTGTAGGACTGGCAGTTGGCCAGCTAATGGCAGCCACCACCTCAGATGAGGTGACAAGAAGCACCAAAAGCACTGACATCTGCCTGATCCTGCTTTTTTTGAGTAGTAACTATAAAAAATAAGCAAGTCTGGCAGAGTAAAAGAGAAGGGAACAAAACCACTTGTATAGCACATATTCTCCAGAAAGCTTGCAGTTTGGGATGACCAGTTGTCAATTCTATGAGAAGGTTGTCACCTTCACAGACAGGGTATCATCTAAAGTCATAGAGGTCTTCACTTTCAAAGTCTCAGTTGGCATGGCACTTCCAGAAGCAGCTGATGTGGCTCCCCCTTAGAGATTAGCAGCAGTGGGCATGGAGTTCTCACCTCCAGCTGTTCCCATTTTCCCAGGAAATGGAAAATGAACCTCTGTAGAACCTCCCATTTGAACTGGTGGAGTTTCTTGACTTTGGAAAGAATGATGCATTTCATATCCTGGAGACATGGGTCTGTTATGGTAAGGAGTCCTGTCGCTTCCGAGTATTGGAGCAAAGGAGGTTTCTCAACTGAAGCAGGAAAGAGGGTCTTTTTCCAAATTCTCAAGAGAAAGGATCATGGTTTGGAAACTAAACTTCATAGCATCACCTGAGAGCCTTGAATTTTGTGTTACTTTCCCCAGGGCAAATTTAGAGCCTCGTCAGTGTGGTTTTGCTGTTGATGGCTATTTCACCTGGGGTGATGACAACGCACAGCTCGCAGGCTGCAGTGACACAGCATGAAGCTATAATACCATGTTACAACACTGGTCCTTGTAGTGCTGGTAAAGATTAATATGTGCTCTTGAATGTGCTGGTCTTTATCCTGAGATGTCCCAATGAGGCCTTCTGCTTTTATTTTCATTTTATACCTGTAATTATCATGATTGATGCTTTAATGTCAGTTAACAGGTGGACTGAAAATACCTACTCAGCCACTTCTTGGTCTGTCTGTACTCTATGATTGTTTGAAAAGCCAGATAATAATTGGCACATCTTATGTTGGATTTTTCATGCCTCAGGTAGTTTTGGTTCCCAGCAGCGCCGTGTGTTTCAGTCATTCTGAAATGCTGAGTTTTATTCTGAGGCATTATACACTGTGGGCTCTGGTTTGAATATTATGTTCAATAAAAAAGTAATCAAGTGTTTCTGCACATTCTTCTCTCATCAGCTGTAGGTGGCAAATCCCTGTATGTATCAAAGCAGTTTTCTCTACGATGCCAATCGGGACCCAGCACCCTCGTGTACGAGGCTCCTTAAAAAATGCACTGGGAAATGTGACACTCAGTGCTGTTCATTACCATAAAAAGCATCACTTTCCAAGTGTAACTCTTCCACAGTGTCTTTACACAGTTACTTTTTGGCTTGGCTCTTCTGCTTGGGGCAATATATGGAATTATAGCTGTATAAATATAGTAGAGAACCAAAGTATACATATAATTTCTAAGCTAACCATTTATATATATATATCTATATGTATATCTGTGACCGGGCAGCTGGTGAGTGAGCTGGTAGTTAATATTCTGATGGCAGAAAGTAGAGGGTTATGCGTGTAGGAAGAGCTCTTTCTTTGGCACTAGAATGAGTGATTCTGAATCATTTTAGGCTCTAGGGTTGCATGAGTGCTCCAACACATGGAATCTGGTGAATCTGTAGGAATTCGAGGGAAAGGGAATGGAAATGGCCATTTTTCATGGCAGGAGAACAACTTTGTTACGGTGCCAAGTAAAAAACAAGTATTTGTGGATTTGCTCTAAAGATCTGCTAATGGCACTGAAACTTCTGGTGTCCCTGGGATGAATTTCAGATTCTCAAAGGAAACAAATGGCCAGAAAACCAGAATAGAACAAAAGTAATTGAAAACATGTGATCCCAGGTCTTGTGCACAGATTTAATTAAGATCTCTACCTTCCAGTGCCTTTGCCAAGCAGTTTTTCGAAACCTGAGGCAAAATAGGTTGGCGAGTCCACGTTTGGAGACACAGACGTTAATTTTCATGGTACAGAGGGAATCCCTTTGTTCGGAACTATGTTACTTCAAACGAGTATTTCATTAGGGTGAATATTTATGTAAATTTTGGATATGCTCTGTGTACTGGAAAAACTCTTCCCGAAAATACGTGGCGCATCAGTAATGAGTTGTTGTTGTGATCTTTTTTTTTTCCCCCCACCGCCTTGTACCGTTCTTAGAGATGTAAAGCAACACATCTTACGTTTCCTCCCCTTTTTTTGCACACAGAATAGAAATTACAGCTACAGCTTAGCTTGTTTTGCCTGTGGATCAATGCCAGAAAGCAGTTTTGAAGGTGTTTTAAAATGAAGACATCTGGCAGCTGGCGCACTTACAATTCATTTGCCAAAGACAAGTTGCATGCTGTTGGAATTTTCAATTGAAGGTCACGCACCAGGTAAAAATCAGTCAGGTGGAGCTCGTGTGTGGTGAACCCACACACTTGAAGAATTGTTGGCTCAGGGATGTGTGGGTGGGCTAAACTGTGAAGTATGTTTGTCTAATTTTTATATTTTTTTTTTCCCCTCTTTAAAATGTGAAACTCAAAGCTCAAAAAGAGGTCAGGAAAGCTGACAAGAAATCACAAGGCTATGATATTTCACTGGAACCACCGTCAATTAGTTTGAGCAGAGGGTGCCAATAAAAGAAAGAAAGAAAGATGAATAACAGAATCTGACATCATGTTGGACAAACAATCTGCTGTCAACTGAGTGGTCACACAGTTTTTACTCTCATTTTTTTTTCAGTAAGAAATAGCCTAAAGGATTATTTGTACACAGCTTTCTACTGACAGTGAATTAGTAACAGTGTGTCATTGTGCATTCAGTTATTCAGTGACAGCTCTGAGACTAAGCTAGTTACATTAATTGATGTTTAATGGTATTAATGCAGTATGTTTTACCATTATAAACTTGCTCTCCATCGGTATGGTTACTTACTAAGATACTAATATTTCTAAATCAAGGGATCTGCACCCAGAATGGCTTTACATATGTTTACATGACAAATGCATGTCCTCTTTGTGTGACATGGGGAAACGTCGCTCCGTTTTTCTGCTGGAAAAATAAAAGCACGTGGCCTGAATTCTTCTCTCACTTAAGTGTGTTTTACATAAAAGAAGCTCCTTTTGCTTTACTAGATATACTTGGGACTTAAATCCATGTAAAAAAGAGGATATGTGTATGCTGCAAAAAGTATAAATGCAGCAGATTTTTCTGTGTTTTGCTCGATGGAAGTTTTAATGTGGCATTCTAAAATGTTTTGCATTCAAAACTTTGTGAGATATACATAAGCCTATAAATGAGGTCATTCCTTGTGAAAACAGTTTGGATAATGTTGGCTTTGCTGAAGTAAGAGAATAAGAAAAACTATATTCTCTACTGTTTCTGAAAAGGAAGTTCAGAAATTAATTGAGCAGCATTATTCACGTGGTAAGATCAATACTCCTCCTTGTCCAGCAGAGGAGAGTATTGGTGGTTTCTTCTGCTTTGTAAGTACATAAAAAGTTACTTTTGTCATATTTTACCCAAAGCTCTTTGGCAGAGGGACCAAGGTTCCCAACTATTCCCTATAGGTCCTTCTTCTGAAGACTGGCCCCTAAATGCTCAGGCTGACTGAAAAGATATTGTTCAGACTGTGACCTTTCTGCACATCTCTGGCCAGGAGTGGGAGAAATACGGAATGCCCGATCACGGTCTGCAGGGCAGGCACTTGGACTTTTCTGCTTTTAAGGGAGTTATTTGCAACTTTTCAATTGCACTGCAGTAAGGACTCCTGGCTAAAACACTGGTGGATTCACTGGAGCCAGAAGCCCTCAAATTCCACTAGAATGTTATTTATGGCAACAAAAAATGTAGAGGTAAAGGCTTTTCTTTAAGCCATTTGTTGTCAATGGAGAGTAAAATTATAAGAAAAAAAAAAAGAACTTTTATTTAAAACCCTTTAAATCTGGTTTCCTACTAGGTAGAAGCCAAGCTACACCCCTTCTCTTTCTTCTCTTAATTTGTAAGCGACCCTCTGATGCTCAGATTTTGGACAGCTGGACTTTACAAGAGTCCCTACAGGTTCTCCTGTTATGTCCTTGCAGGTCAACGGTAGCATAAATGTGGTTGAAGCCCTGAGCATTACTGTAAAAGAAATCATTACTAATTGCTTATGGGGATTGCTTTGAAGCAAAGACTTGGACTGGTGTCAGAATTAGTTGTATAAAAAAAGGTGAAACTCTCTCAGTTCTTGAGAGGTGCTACATAAATCGTGGAACTGTAAGACAGTGCAAAATGCTGGATAATTTTTTTACTTCAGGGAAGAGGGAATGCAGAGTCTAAAGATGAAATATGAAACTGCTTTGAGATGAGGATCTAGAGAAAATGCTGATGATTTGTCACAACTGTTCATCATTGCGCTAAACCTGTTTTGTTTTCCTGCTCAAATTCCTGACAGATAATGGCAATCTGACATTCTTACTGTTTTCATTTTACTGCAAAAAAGATCTACAGATAAGGGGCTGAAACCAAGTAGTGTTATTACATTGCAAGGCTCTTAGTCTCTTAAGATTGATTTCTTGAGTAACATAAGCTGTTTCTACTCGTCATGTGAATATTTTGAAGTTCCTCTTGCTCGATGTGAAATTCCATCGCTGGTTGAAAGGAGCCCATGGTTGCCCCATGTGACTCTCTCCAGGCGTAGGAAATAGTGAATGTTGCCTCTATGGGTGAGCCAGGGGGAATTATAAATATTGTGTGGGACATCTTCAAAGTAATGCACCGAAAGAAATGCTGTGGTTTGAATTCTAAAGAAAAGATTTTGTCAGTTGACCTTAGGCTGTCGGGTGGCTGTGGGAATGAAAAGTGTCTTTTTCTTTATTTTTATGTAGGTTATGTTGCGATAGGACCCTGTTGCAATAGGATACAATTCAGGTCTCGGAGAATTTTAATCGATTTTACAATAGCACTCCAAAGGACATCAGCTACAGCTGCTTGAGCCTGGCACTTGCTTTTATCGAACAACAGACTTGATGCTCTACCTGATCATGTCCTAAGCCTGTTACAGCATCTTTTCACATTGTTTCTCATAAGAGAAACCCCTCTGCTACTAGATCTTGGTTTTGCTGACAACTTATCAGCATGAAAACTCTTGATTCTGAGGGTCGCTTCCCCTCGGGGGCCAGTAGATCCAAAGTTAAACCTCCCAGAGTAGCTTTAAGAGCTCTGTGTCGTGGAGAGTCTACTTCAAGTGGTGCATCCGTAAGGAGCGTTTTCATGAATTTCTGAAGCTTTAGTGCTGAGGATCCAGCCCTCGTGTCTGTGTTCTGATTATGCTGAATTGTTAGCTGTAAATTCAGTGTTTTATTGAAGCCTTTCCTTGGCATAATGATGTATTTGGTTTAGTTATTGTTTCTGTTAATTCTAATGCCCCCTGCTGCTGAGGAAATGGTGTGTGCTTTAGAAATGGAATTATAAATGCTTTAAAGGATACAAATTCTAGTCTTTTAAGGAATACAAGTGGGTATTTGAGAAGTAGGGAGTAATGCTATATTAGGATTCAATAACATCTTCTGGACAAAATAGATCCACATACTGAAAACATAGTAAGAAATAACTACAACCACATAATTGCTGTGGGAATGTATATATCCACGTGCATATGTGTGTATATGTATATATCAACGACTTTTTACATATCTCTGGTGATACAGAACAGAAGGATTAGTGTAAATAAGTTTTAGAAAAAGATAAAGGACCATCACTGGAAAAAACACTAAGGCCACAGGTGAAAACTGCAGAACCTTCAGAGACTTTTCCTGGTTTTGTTTTTCAATTGATTGGCTGCGTCCAAATGCATTTTTTTTTTTCCTGTTTTTTCCTTCTTTGAGACAAAATCCATTCAGCTTTGGTAAAATGATGCTACTTTAATGATGAAAAGTTAGAGTTAGAGAAAGGATGAGTGACACAAGATTTTATGTGGGGAAGTTTTAGTCACAGAATTTACTCTTCTGAATTTAATAATCTAGGCAATGTCACATGGATTGAAAATTGTTTGATAAACTTTACTCATAGGCACTATCCTAGAGGCTGAGGTAAAAGTCGATAGTCTTGTGAAAGATAATTCAGGCTGGAGGTAGAATGAACCAAAAGAATGCAGTGTGTGGATACGCTGTAGATCTAAATAAAACTCAAGAAGAAAGAATTTTTGCTGAAAAAATGGTTATATAGGGAGAAAGATGAATCATTAATGAATATTCATTGGGAGAGAGAACCTTGGAAATGAAACCAGTGAAAATGATGCACGGATAGCAAAGAAGCAATGGTCAGCAATAGTGATTGAATAGTGTTGGGCAGTCGTCAGGTACAGTGAGCATTGGAAGAAAGCCCCTTGCCATGGCATGTGCAAGGCTGTACCATGTGAAACTCTGAAAAGTGTAAAGAAAGAAGTCACCCATCTCTTTCTTTTGAATATTTTAACCCATTTATATTTTTAATCAATTTTAACATAGATTTCTTGATTCTTGTAGCTCGCTTGTATTTCTCTAGGAACTCCATTACTTGAATTGAGCTTGTCCTATTCTAGTCTTCACCATAGACACCCTTTTATATTCAAAAAGAAACTAATAAGTGTGTTTTATGTGCAGTGGCTGGCTTAAAACAGAATTCATGCACGCTGACAGTAGGGATCAAGATATTTATTCTTTTAATTATAAATTATTTTACATTGGCAACATGCTTATTGGAAGCTGAGAAGTGAAATAGGTGGGAGTAAAGTCTGGACTTGGGTGAAGGGAATTGAACTATGCTGACATCTAATAGTTCACATCCTTTGCCATTAACACATCCTTTGTTTTGGCAAAAACATATGACCAGGAGAAAGAAAATCTCATTTCTGCTACAACTGCTCTCTTCCAAAGAGGCAGAGGGCATCTTCTTTCCCACATCCAAATGGCCACAACATGGCATGGAATAAACGACAGCCGTAAGATATGGGCTGCCTGAAAACAGGTACAGACTTACCCCCTGCATCAGATCCAGGGAACTATGGAGGGATTTAGACTTTCAGCTGGGGAAGAGCCCAATTAAGAGCTAAGAACCAAAGTTACCTAGTTTATGGAACTTAGTTACGTCATGTTTCGTTTCTCTTTTTTTTTTTTTTTTTTTGGAAAACACACAATATGTATTTCCTAATTTATATAAATTCATGAATAAGAATTTTCCTTAATCTCCTATAATCTCTTAGAGTCCTGTGAAATATCAATTCAATTCCTTTAGTTGCCTATCTTTTTTGAAAGAAACTTCACTGAGCCTGATAACACCAGGGGATTTAGATCTTAATGCCTCTGGAAATGATAATTTGTTTTCTTACGAGTCGCTCCAATGGGTCACTCAGTACCTCTCCAGGGAAGAAACGTTGTCAGCTGGCAGGGCGGTCAGCGGAATCAGGGACAGTCCAGCATTGTTGGCCGTGTCCTCCCAGACCTGGCCTGTTGGCACCTCCAGTTTAATCGTGATTCTGAGCTGCTTTGCAACTTGGACCCAAATTCTCCTTTCACATTCAACACCTTAATCATATATAAAAGAGCTTCAAGTGTGTACCTGGCTCGCTGTGATTAATGCACGGAGCTTATTCACCAAACCTATTTGAAAAACGCTGATAATGGGTATCAGAAAGTTTGGATAACTGTATACTCTGCGGTATCTTTACCACAGAAATTTTCTGTCGCAAGCTGCCGTGCTCAAGTATGCATTTCTTTTATGAATGAAGGTCTTTTGTGCATCAAGATTAAAATCCTCTGCCTCTCTGCTATGAAGGGGAAAAAAAAAATCTCTTTGAGAGTGCAGTTCATGTAAACCATTTCTTTTAAAAACAGAGCCCTTAAATAGCTCCAAGTACATTTCTGTGTATGACACATAAATGTCCACTAATTGCATGAAGGGAGAACTGAGATTCCAATAGCAAATTCTGTAAAAAGTAGATATACAAAGAAAAGTGGAAGCATCTGTTTAATATATACGACATTAGAATTTAATTTTACCTCTGTGATGCTTTTGTGTAGCTGCAGTGTTACAGAGGAGCACATAAGCATAGTAGTGCAGTGTCAGCAGGTGCATGCCACCAAATTACTGCTTTTAATTTGCATATTCATCTGCTAAGAAGCATGTCATTATCATATCAAAGGGATACTAAGCAACATCTAGCTTCGAGAGATGTGGCATAGTTTCAATACGAGCAATTAATGCAAGATGAGGACTCTCTTTTTGTCATGTCTCCTAGGGCTAGCTGTAATCGGGCTTATTATTGGATACCAATAAGACTGAGGTACCAGTTGGCAGAGAATGAGAGAAGTACAGAAAAACAGAGCTGTATGAGGCGTCTTAACTATACACTTGATGGCAAACCAATTCTCTGGTCACTTTTTAAAAACAAAAGCTGCTCCTATCTGCTGAATAACTCTGATCAAAGATAGACATTATATGGAGCACATCTTTAAAGTGGGACTAAAGAGAAAAAGTTAAACCAAAATAGGCTTTATTTTCCATGAAATTAATAAGTAAAGCTGACTAATGAAATGTAGAATCAGAGCTCTTGGAATTCTGGGCTCTTAGAGGAATGGATTTATAAGTACGCTTGTATTTCAAAGATCCTTGTTGCTGTAGGTCACTGCTCCGCGAGACAAAGGAGGTAGATGCAGATCATACGTTCCAGAAGGATGGTGGGTCTCACGTCACTGTCCATCTGAGGTGTCCTGCTTTGTCAGCTCTCACAGTCAATAGCAGGAAAATGATGGACTCCTAAGTGTTGGACAAATCAGAATTCAAAAATAGTTTCCTATGCGTAGAGATCACTTTCTCTGGTGGGCTGTTTTGAGAAAATATGCCAGGAAAAAAAGATAGACTGCTCTTAAGAGAACGAAAAGATGTACCTGAGGATATCTTTGGGCAGGGTCCTCCTAAGACTGAGTTGACATCTGTGTTCAGCAGCTGTGGGTAAACTCTGAGAAACAGTTTATACTCCGGCAAAGACAAACAGGTCCTAAAATGCGATTGCTGGAAAATTCCTCAGGGTGGAAGAGTTCTCAGACCGGTATTTCAGAGGGACAATTTTAGCCATGAACCAGGCAATAATATAGGATCATAGAATCGTCTAGGTTGGAAGGAACCTTAAAGATCATCTAGTCCAACCATCAACCTAACTCTGACAAAAAAAT